>CM031241.1:659755524-660048024 GCA_018340775.1 Taxus wallichiana var. yunnanensis
CGACCTTAGTTTGCACCCTCAAGGAAGAAGTGATAGATGGTGGATGGTAACCATATAATGCTAAAAATGGGGTCATTTGAGAAGAGGTATGAAAAGATGTGTTATACCACCATTCTACAAGTGGTAGCCATTTAACCCAACGTTCTTGCTTATCTGATACAAAACAACGTAGATACCCCTCTAAGCATTTGTTAACCACTTCCGTTTGCCCATCAGTTTGAGGATGGTAAGATGAACTATGAGCTAGCTGAGTACCCAAACATGCAAATAATTCTGTCCAAAAATTACTTGTGAAAATAGGATCACGATCACTTACAATTATCTTTGGGGTTCCATGTAGCTTTTGAATTGTCTCCAAAAAAATAGCTGCGACTATATTGGCTGCAAATGGGTGTGACAGGGCACAAAAATGGGCATATTTTGTGAGCCTATCCACAACCACCAAAATAACATTCTTACCCTCTAAACAAGGCAATCCTGTGATGAAATCCATGGAGACCTCCTCCCATCTCTGGCTAGGAATTGGTAATGGTTGCAATAGACCTGGTGTCTTAATGGTTTCACCTTTGTTCTGTTGGCACACCAAACACTCTGATACAAACTTTTGTACATCACCCTTGAGTCCTTCCCAAAAGAATTCTCTTTTTATTCTATGATGTCTTCAAAACCCGGAGTGTCCTCCAATAGGTGATGTATGTAGCTCTGCAAGAATCTTATGCTTCAACTCATAATCTTTGCACAAGTATAACCTGTCCTTGTACCATAGGGTATTAGCTTTCCACTCAAATTTATTAGATGTTATAGAGCCTTTCTTGATATTCTATATTAGAGATTGTGTATCCTTGTCCTGCTCCCATTCCAATCTTGCTTCATCTACCCAATCGGCCTTCAACATGGACATTGCACATAGTAACGCATCTGCGGATGTATCCCTTCTAGACAACGCATCGCTACTACATTTTCTTTACCCTTTTTGTATATGATTTCAAAATCATAACCCAACATTTTTTTACCCACTTTTGTTGTTCCTCAGATGATAACCTTTGCTCCAAAAAGTATTTGAGACTATCATGATCAGTTTTCACCTTGAAATGTCTACCCATTAGATAGGGCCTCCATTGCTTGACCGCATGAAGAATAGCCATCATTTCTTTCTCATAAACAGGTTTGAGCAGATCTTTTCCTTTGAATTGGTGACTCTCAAATGCAATTGGTCTTCCTTCCTGCATTAGAACTGCTCCCAATCCTGATCCTAAAGCGTCACACTCAACAATGAATGTTTTGAGAAGTCGGGAGTAGCCAAAACTGGGGTGGTGCACATGGCTTCCTTCAACTACTCAAAGGATTTAGTGGTTGTGTTTGTCCAATGGAAGGCATCCTTCTTTAGCAATGCAGTGAGTGGAGCTGCGATTCTACCATATCCCCTCACAAATCTTCTGTAGTACCCTGTTAGTCCAAGGAACCCTTGGAGATTTTTTTAGAGTTTTGGGCCTTGGCCATTCCACCATAGCTTTGATCTTCTGAGGATCAACTTTGACACCTTCATGGGATATAATGTGACCCAAGTACTCTACCTCTTGTACACCAAAATAACATTTGGATGGCTTTGCATAAAGCTTATGTTTCTCGAAAACTTCCAACACTTTATCTACATGTTGCAAGTGTTCTTCCCATGTCTTACTTGTAAATCAATATGTCATCAAAGAAAACTAATACAAATTTCCTTAAAATGGCCTAAAAATAGTGTTCATCAAGCTTTGAAATGTTGAGGGAGCATTTGTAAGACCAAAGGGCATTACCAAGAACTCATAATGGCCCTCATGAGTCTTGAAAGCCATTTTATGAACATCTTCCTCTCTTATTCTAATTTGATGGTACCCAAAGATCTAATGAAGAATAGCACCATGCACGATTCATGAATTATTAGAATAGGAAACTTATCTTTGATAGTGTACTTGTTGAGTTCTCGTAATCTGGACACATCCTCCATGTTTCATCCTTCTTACGTACCATGACCATTGGCGAAAAATATGCGCTGTTATTTGTGCCTGATGATACCCTTCAACATTTCTGCACCATTTTCTCAATCTCACTTTTCTAGAAATATGGGTATCTGCATGGTTTGATGTTAGGTGGTTGGCTCCCTGGAATCAACCGAATGGCATGATCATGATCCCTAATTGGTGGTAGTCCCTTTGGAATTGCATCAAAAATAGATGAGTGAGCATCAACAATCTTTTGAAGATCGGGTGGCATTGAAGACTCTGTATTTTGTACCTCTATGGAAAATAACTTTGCTACAAATCCATCTACTCCTTTTCTAAGAACCTTCTGCATTTGATGAGAGCTAATAATCTGTGGAGACTTAGCTACCATCCCTTTCAATTGTATTGTCCTTCCTTCTGAATGAAATCGCATGAACAATTCTTGGAAATTCATCTCTATAGTACCCAAGGTTGTGAGCCATTGGACACCCAAAACAATATTTGCCCCTCCCATAGAAATAACAAACATAGGTGAGTCTAACATGTAGTCTCCCATGGAGAGCTTGATACTATGACACTTTCTGTGCACTTATCTGTCCCACCATCCGCAATCATAACTTGCATTTCTAGAGCTCATGAATAAAACAATTGAGGCGGGAAACTAACTTACTATTTGTGAAGTTATGTAATATCCCCTTTTGAGATATTATCCAAATATGCAGATTAATTTATTGAATCGACTCTAGAAGGACTAAACCCTCCTAGTTCGACCTCAAATAATCCAATGTTAGCTTCAATACAAGCCAAATAGGGTTGGAGTGAGCCGAGGTGGTGGATTAGATGGGATAACCAGTTAGGAAATTAATCACTTCAAATCTGAAATTAATTATAATAGTAATTAATTAATAAATGCACTAGAATGTTGCAAACTTCAAAAATTAATAACTCCTTCACTATCCAATATTTTTCTATCAAACCAATGCCAAAAGAATCTTTATATTTTTAGCTTTCCAACAATCTATAGATCACAATTTTTGGATAAGTAGAAGGTATGCAAATCATCCCACAAAATCTGAAACTGTGTAGATAAAACCTTGGCATAGACAGTTAAAAGTTGGAAAATTCATAACTTGCTCAATACCTCATCTTTTTTGGAAATAAAGTGCAAACTAATCTATAATTCAAGAGCTTTCCAAAGATATTAAAATCTGAATTTTTAGACCATCTTTTCCCAGACCCCAAAATCCCTAGACCAATCGTAATAGCATAAAACATGTAAATTATTTCCAGCTCTTAGAACCCTTCAAAAACATCCCGAAATGGCTACTCACACTCAGAAAAATAAGCCAACTCAGATCAGATTACAAATATAGCTTGTTCACCCTTAAAACATGCCAAAAGATGCTCAATTCAAGTCGCCATAATTAGAATAAAACCAGCAATAACCAGCAGATCTAAAGCACCATAAAACCCTTCACAATATTCAATAACATGCAGATTTTACTCTCAATAAAATGCGCCAATACTCTAGACAAGTCGCCAAAGCTAGAAAGCATAAATCATGCACAAAGACACTTCAACACAATGAAACACAATGAATGGAACAAGAGAGTCTTCAATGTCTTCAACAATGGCTTCCAAATGAGAGAGAGCAAAATGCAAGAACTAGGGCATACATCCCAATACTCCAAGCATGGAGTGAAATCAAATGATCATCCAACATAACCCTCTAAGGAAATGTGACCTCCCTTTTATAGAACTAAGGGCGCATATCCAATAAAAGACTGACTTTTCCCTTTTGGAGGAAAACATAAACTCTCATTAAAATATTTAATACTAAGACTATGTGCAATTTATTTATTTTTTTGAATTAAATAAATAAAAGTAACTAACCTATGTGCACATTAAACTAACTAAAGAGATTCTCACTTGTAGCTAGGCATGCCAAGGAGTTACTGAATGCAAATGAAAAATAAATATTAATAATGTCCCCAAAAAGGGGACATTACAACTTATGAGTACTCCCAGTCAATGAACACCGTACCTTTTATCTTTTCGAGATAGCCAATAACCTTTAGTGTTTGAGGAGTACTAATACTTACAACGCATGGCAAGAAATCGTAGGTTGGTGATCCTCTTTGCATATCTTTGGGTTAGTTTAGAGTCGGATCCCACATGTTTCAGGCTTTGGGTCGAGTGATCACCATTTGGTTCGTTCTAAGAGGATTTGCCGCTTTGCTCCCTCCGGAGGTTGAGAAGAGGAACATTTCATCTTCCGATGCTCCATCTACTCTTATGAGATTAGAGGAGGTTTCATTGTCTCTTCCGTGAACATCCTACGTTCTCACGACCTTCTTCGAGTTTTATGATCGTGAGGTGTCTCGCTCTCTATTTACAGGAAGCCATTATGCTCGCATGATAGGGCCTCCATCCTCCTTCCAGGAGTACTTTCTACTTGATAGATCACATCTTTCTTTGATTTGCTCCCGGGTGTGAGGGGAACTAAGCGGGGCATGACCCTTGTGGAGATCTCTGGCTAGATCTTTAGATTAGAGGAGCTTCTTCCTTGACTGAGATTTTGGATTCGTATTTGTTCCAGAAGAGCCCCCTCTTTTAGATGATAGACCACTAGGTCCACCCAGAGAGCTCGACATCTTCGGCCACATGGGCGTCTCAGCAAATCCCGATGAAATAAAGTCATCACAATTTCTTTTCAGTCCTTGGGTTACACCGTGAGGTTGGGGTTGAGGCCTTCCCTCCATCCACCTTCCTCTCATCCTCAGGTCAATAAAGCTTTTCTTCTTTTGTTGTTTTCTTTGAGACCCTCTTGGGTCTTCCACCATTTGTTTTTGCTTTGCTTTGTATTGTATATAGTCCCATGAGCCTATCTTTGTGGTCACTTGTTGGACATTTAATATAAATCTTATCTATCTTATCTATCTTCTATCTTATCTAACTTATCATTCTTCCATAATTTCAGCTTCATCTTCATCCTCATTTCCTCCTTGATAAGAACAACTTCTTTTGAACACATTTATGTCCCGATCCATATTTGTTGTCACAAGTTAAAACATAATCCTTTTTCTCTTTTTTCTTCCATTTGTTGAGGAGTCAGTCTAATTGGCCGAGTGAATGATGGGGAAGGGGTACTATGGTCTCTAGTGTTAGTGAAAGGTTGCCTCCTACTATAAAGAATTTTTTCCTCTTGCTCTATGTGCCATGATAATAGAATCAAAAATCTTGAGTGGATTAAACATATGTACCTCATGCTCAATGTGGTCCTTAAGACCCCCAAGAAATATGTCATTCAGGTTCTCTTCTGTAATATTCTCCACCCTTAAGGATAGGTTCTGGAATTGATGCACATAATCTTTGATTGATCTTGTTTGTCAACTTTCCAATCATACCTCGTCTAAAGTAGTTATTATGAAAACACTGAACTATAGTGCAAATGCAACTTATAAAAAATTGTCCGAGTGACACCGAGACCACTCTTTCCTTCCTCGAGCACATAACCATCGATACTAGACATATTATATGGGTTGTCCCGATATCATTGGATGCCAGGTCACCTTTTGTCTGATGGGGTTTGATGTAACTCAAAGAAGTTCTCCATTTGATTTATCCATTTCATCACGATCCTTCCCATCAAATTTCATCTCCACTTTCGGCATCATGTTCCGTGGTTGCGCATAAGTTGGATTCTTGATTGAACAAAAGTGATCCAACATGGTTATTTTGCCCATTATTTTTAATAAGATCCTCCTTGGTTGTAGTTGGGGCTGATTTGGGACAAATTGTTTACCCTTTATATGTTGCATGATATCATCCAACCATCTTGATTTGGTCTTGTCTCCTTTACAGCCATTTCCTTTGAGATTTCGCAATTCATACTCGAGTTGCACCTTATGATCAAAAGAGGTAAACCCTAGTGTCAGGAATTTCTATTTACCCCTTCTGACTCCAACTCTTCAATCACTACCCCATCTTTATTTGGGGTTTTACCCAGAGTGACAGATATTCTTTTGGCTCTTGTGGAAGGCCCTACCATGATGTCAAACTCTAGGGTTTAGGGTTTTGATACAAATTCAACCGAATAGGAAAAAACACAAAGAAGATACCAATATTTTTTTGAGATATTTCCGAAAATGTAAAGAACTTGGAAAAATTCCACAAATTGCAGCCTAGGGAGTGATTTTATGAAAAACCCTAAATTTGCAATAACTTTTGCAAAATAAAGCAAAAATATTTGAAATTTTCAGGAAATCTTACTTGAAATGATTTGGAACTCTGTAAAAAAATCTCGACAAAATCGCTTTTTTCGTTTCACATAAGATATAGTGGAAACAAAAATTAGGGTTTTTGCCCTAATTTTGGCCAATCATCTGATGTGATACCACTTGTAATGAAATTACTTGTATAATATTCAGATTATGAGCAGCAAATAGAACACCAAAGAGCACAATATCATCAGATAAATGATCTCATATGCAATTAAAATAGCTTCGCCACTTAGAGGGGCAACTCTCAAACCTTACAATAAGACTTCAAATGCTCGTATGATGATAAAATACTACCTTCAATCCCCTTATATATACTATTCCTATGTTATGGTCATCACCAGGCTAACCTATTAAGCATGAGAAAGTATAAATGGCATAATAAAATGATATGGTAAGCACAAGTCAGCTACTCATATCCTAATACAAGCAATAGGTTAAGTGCGTGTCCCATGACTTTCACCAAGAATTCAGAACATTCAACTCGACTAACAAACGCTAGAACTACTCTTAACACATCCACCAATTACAATGAACACTATCCTTTGATTGCTTCATCTCTCTGACAAACTTCGCTTTAACTCATAGGACTTTAGTGGGGTGATCGTTGTTAATAGTATTATAAAATATTCTTTTATCCTGACATTATGCCACAATGATATTTTTGTTGATTAGTTTCAATGCTTGAGATTTGACGACCAAAGCAACAATGTTGTTTTGGCTTCTAAAAAACTAAATGTTTATTTATTAGTGAATATTTCTCTCATCTTTGATCTGTTGTTCATACTTTCCTTATCACCATCCTAATATTATCTTTTAAACATTGATTGTTATTGTTGGATTAAAATAACAGGTTCTCTTTATGCAATTTACTTGAATTCTTCTTTTCTGGAAATGATACTTTGTCCACCGCATATCTTATTTACTCACATGCCTTAGAAAGCTCTTATGTATGTACAAAAACAGAGAGCATTTCAATGCCCATTATAGGCTCATTATCGGTTATCTATCAGCCCAGCGGTTTATTTGTTTTTCTTTTTGCTATCTCATTCTAAGCATGGTCCTTTGACAGAATGAACATTTAATATTAAAATATATAAGCAGTAGCATTTATAATCATCAATAAGTTGTGGATTTGTGTAGTTTCCACTACTTTTGCTTAATTTTTATGGCATCAGGTATCCTACTCTGATTTTGTTGCTGCTGGCTCATTGACAGCTGCCAAAGAAAAGGGATTAGTAAGTACTGGTGGATCGTTGTTCAGTGTGAAAATATTTATAGGAATATTTCTCTTAAATTTTAATCCATCTTGAAACATGAAGTTCTGTTTTTAAATAAGTTAAATCCCATTTATATTACAGAAAAATCAAAGAGTACAAATTCTGCTATTCTAGGCTTGAAAACTATTAGTCCAAGCTTGGGCATCAAACAAAAAATGATAATTATTAGGATGCATTAGAAGGAATCATAATTCAGAATATTTCTCATGTCTTCTTGGATCTTGGTTGACCACCCCGAGGCCTACGATTCTGTAACAAAGAATGTTGTGGTTGTCAAGCGCCCAATTAACTAGCCCATCCGCCACTTTATTTCTCTCTCTGGGAATATTGTTGAATTGCACATCTTGAAGCTGGTGCCACAACCTACTAATTTTCATCACCTCTCTATCTATTCTCTAATTTTTGCTATGACCACCTTCCAGATTAGATAGCAGGCTTACTATCACCTTAGAGTCTATTTAGTTTGGAGTTTTTGCCATCCAATTTTTAGAGCCTCCTGCAATCCTTTAGACACAACCTTAATCTCTGCTAAATTATTAGTTGCATATCCCAATTTTTCAGCAAAGAAGAAGCTTACTGATCTATCGGAGGCTCTACCAATACCTGCCATAGTAACTTGACCTGGATTACCCCTTGAAGCTCCATCTATGTTAAATTTTCCATACTCAATTGGAGGAGCTGTCCACTGATTATTCCTTTGGATTTTCTTTTTATGATGAAATGCAGGCATTGATGAATTTCTGGGTTGCATAGAAATTTGTTTGCACACATGCTCCCATTTCGGTGTGAGAGTAGGAGGTAAACATATCTTATGTTTGATAGATTCTGTAACATTGATTTTGATTCTCTCCCAAACATAAATTATGTCTCTGTTTTCCTGTTGGAAGATCCTGCTATTATGTTCCTTCCAGATATTGCATAGGAGAAGGGTTATGCCAAACCATAGAGCCAAAAGTAAATTCTGACCTTTAGGTATATGACTCTGCAAATCTCTAACCAGCTGCTCAAAGGAGCAAATGCTGATCCAAGGAAGGTGAAACACTTTAGATAATAGCTGCCATAATGAGATAGATTAAGGATGTTGGAAGAATCGATGGAAAAGGGTCTCCTCATCTTCCAGGCATAAGGCACATCTGAAGGGACCATGAAATCCACGTTTCATGAGTCTATCACCAGTTAAAACTCTCTTCCTTAAAACCAACCATACAAAGAAGCTCACCTTTGGCCATATAGCTGGCTGCCATATGTGACTAAAAATATCCTTTAGAGGATGAGTAGTACTCCTAGTTAAAGAATCATAGCCTGATGACATAGTGTAAATACCTGTGGACGATTTCCCCCATGCCAAGTAGCCTTTTGTGTTTGTGAAGAAATTGAAAGAGGACGGGCTGAAAGAATATTATTTATCAAAGTTTTCCGTTCCTGTTCAATTTGAATTGACCATTCCGAAACTGGAATCCAACACTTTCCAATCTCCGAGGGATGATTAGCGGTCTTACAATAATCAGCAACCTTAATCCATCCTTTTCATGCAAAGCCAACATGGTTAGCTTTAACTCTTGTTACATGGTGATGGGTGGGGTGTGGCTAGATCCCAAAAATGCAGACCAGAAATTAGCATTTTGACCATTATTTACAATCCAAAACAAGTGTTTTTTAATAATCCGCTCTCCTACTCTTAGGACAACAAGAATGGGTGATCCTTTGGATGGAAGAGATAACCGATAATTCTGTTAGTGAGATAATTTTTAGCATTACTTTTAGTATTAAAATATTGCCAACAGCTCACAAATCATTCGGAGACATTATCATCCTCCAATACAATTTAGCTGCAAGTGCCTTATTATGCACAGAGGAGGATTTGAATCCTATGTAATGTCCCTTTCTAGGGCTGAAACTGAAAATCAAGGAAATCGCACAAAGCCCAAGTGAAGTAAACTCTGATTTTATAACAGCAAATCTAAAAATATCAGGAAACCCAAGCAACAAACTGTATAGGGACTTCAAATCACCATACAACCATGCAACAATAGTTGAAAATGCTTTTAGATAATTATTTCAAGCATGACAACATTTATCCATCCAAATTACATCAAAGAAATGGAGAAAACAAAAGTTTATACCCAACTGCAATTAATTTTATGACAACCAGCAAGGCAGTCACAAACAAGGGCTGAAAATGATAAATAAACTCCTCCAAAAGGTTGTAGGTTCCAGCCTTACAAAATATGATAAATGTGAATATCAAAGAATAATGAAGTTTGGTGCCTTAAAAGGCACCCAAATCCTCGTCTACCCTAGTCGCTCCCTAGGAGAGGGGCTCCAAACAATGTCAAAAGGTTTTGTATGACTCCTCCATGATGCCCTAGATGCAACCCAACAAGATGGTCTTCAATGAGAGTCTTCAACACCACCAAATTGAAGGGTTTTCCTCCTCCAATCTCCACAAGGAAGGGTTTCGTCCTCCTTGGATTCCACATTAATGGATTGTCTCTCAATAGTGGATTGGACTAAGAGCAATCAGCCCTAGAGACCAAGTATAAAATGTATATGCCAAAAGTGATGTGCAAATGAGCACCAAGAGTCATAAGAGTGTAGACCAACCTTTTAAGCTTGCTTTATCTTCTATTTACATGTTGGAAACTCTCCAACCTTGCCGACCTCATAAGGAACTTTATCTTTTAATTGCACGTTGAGATCATTATAACCCAACCGACCTACCTTAGGGAGTAAAACACCAAAGAATAACATTAATAACAATAAAAGGAAATTAAAACGAAGCCCAAGGACTTCCCATGTGCAATTCCTTCTTGTCCACGAGAAGAGAAATGACAAGAAGTCTTCAATTGGTGCTAGTTTGAAAAAGGGGACATTACAATCCTCCCTTCCCAAAATTTCTTGTCCCCAAGCAATTGCAAGCTTATATGTCTAAGTATCATCATATCAAGGTGAAGGAACATGTTGTAGTGCTCCCATAATTTGGATCCCGTTCTTGTTAAATGAAAGAGCTCTTGCCAACACAAGCTCATATGCCCAAATACCATCATACCAAAACAATTGAATCCCATAGTTGTCAAGGGAATCAACTTCCACCCACAATGATCATGGTGTCTACTCCTTCCATCACCCATATCTATATGCTCTCCCTCAATGAAGCCTTCTATCCAAAGCATGAGAACATCTTTCAACACAACTTGCATGTAGGCTGAAAATAAGTCATAACAGCCATAAATCACTTGGGATTCCATCCAATTCAACACTAGGATGGCTAGGAGGAGTGTCTTCACTAGTGGAGCTTACCACTATCATTATCATGCAAGGAAACCTTCTTAAATTGCACATGGATACAGTTGTTCATGACTGAAAATATTGTGACCAGCAGTATAGAAATGATACAAATATGACAAACCCATGTAAGCTTCAATAATATGATTGATGTAGAGGTGTTAGGTACCCATACAAGGACTGTAAACTTTCTGTCTTCAGCTGCAATCCCATATGCTCCCCCATGTGATTGGGTGAGAAACAAACTCAGCTGCTCTTCTCTTTTAATACTTGTACCTGCACATGGAACAAACTTATTAATGAAAACAAGAGTTACCCTCATCGTTGCTTCTTCATGCCTCATGGATATGATGGCAAGTTCTTTTTCAATGCTTGCAATCATCTCATATTCTCCCCTCAAGTGATGGATGTTCAAAAGTTCATTCAGGCTGTCCCAAACACAGCTGTAACCATGTATTTTGTTCCCCAAAATCAGAAGGATAGTGGCTGGGATTGTAGAAACCCTTGTTTCCCCCTGATTCTGATTCTGACTGTGTTTTTGTTTGTTTTTGCAGTTTTTGGGCACAAATGCAATAAAGCGATTTTGCAAGAAATAGAGAATAAATACTATAAAAGTAAATCAAATCTGAAACAATAGATTCTATGGCTAATAGTGATGCCAGTCTTTTTTTATCAATTTTCTGAGATGATTACAATTTAGATCCACTAGCATGCAATATAAAAGACAATGATTTTTATTGGAGAACCTGGTATTTGCAGCAGAAATGAGAAAACCCTTGATCTGGTACAGCAGCAATGAATAACCTTTTTCTCCCTTTTGTCAGATGTCTCAGGACAATGCCCGATGTATAGGCGCCTCTATCAATGGTGATAGACTAAAGAGATGGAAAGGGCTTTGCTGGCTCTTGAAGGTTCGCCTTTTTAAATGATGGTACGGCCTGGTACTGTACAGTACGGCCCTGTGATCAGCAGCAAATAATAAATAAAGTATACGGCTATTCTCTGGATCTCCAGATCTTATGGAAGTTGGCGCCTTGATGTAAGAAACCCCTCTGGACAACTTGCTATCCAAAACCCTGTAATTTGACTCAATGTGAAGCTCTGTAATTTCTTCTGTATGAAGAAATCCCTCTGCCTGGCAATAAATCGGATGATATTTCACACCCTCTGAATTGCACTCACTGGAGATGGCTCGTTCCCCAATGTTTCGAGACTGAAACCCTAGGCTCCTGTGCTCTGCTCAAGACTTGATCAATTTTTCTATTCCCAAAAATAATGCCCTTTTCTCCTTCCCAAGCAAATGGCTTATACTCATGAAAAGTGCGAATTCCTCAATAATAGGAAATCATTAAAAAATAATTCGAACTTTTAATTTTAATCTTTCAATAGTCTCCAGCCAAATTTTAATAATAAAATATACTCATCAAGAATGGCCCCTTTTCGATGATGGGCGACCCCTTCACTGAAATCACTTAAGTTATAATAAAATATTATAACTTTATATTATAATGCTCCCACCATTAATATTTAATTAAATCAATTAAATATTAATATCTCTCTCGATATATACCCGAAGCACAAACCGTCTGAAGCTGACGAACACTGAAGTGATTCTGCACGTGATCAATCCATACTGCTAAAAATAGCAGGGGTCCCTCGCTGAGTGCTGAATACTGCTAAAAATAGCAATGCAGGCTAAAAGTGTCCGAACGAGCCCGAACGAAAGCCAATCGATCAAATCACTTAAAATGGAAGATCGGCGAGTCGAAACTGAGCCAAGCTCCAACATGACCCCCTATCCAACCTATCAGCCTACGAGGGTCGCATAATAGGCTAATCCTGTGCTTTGAGAGATGTCAACTAGAAGGGGACATCACGGGGATGCTTCTTATTACAGCTGAAAATATATCAACAATGATAGTAGATTGCAAACCCCTCAACCTCATGGCTGGATACTCATCTCTAGTTGTCAAAAGAATGGATAGGGAGCTGAAATTGTTGCGGACAACGAATGAAACAAAAATACAACTGTCATAATGATTACCTTGGCCTCCAAAAGATGCTTCCAAGCTGCCCCAAACTAATCTCTTCAAAATTTGGCTCGGATCAGAACTTATGAGTGTTGGTATGTAAGTATAACAGCCATACTTTGCCCAGAATTTCGTCCCAAACAATACCAAATATGTTGGAACATTGGCCTTAATTGTTCTCAATGAGTGAACCCTCTTACACACTATTTCAAATAAAAAGAATGTCTTCAAACCTGCCCTCTATTGCTGTCCCAAGAAGATATGCACAACCCAACAAATGAGATTGGGAAAAACATCTCATCTTGGTTGTAGCATTGCATTTCATTACTCAAATTCAGAATTGTAGTGGCCAACAAACATCTTGTGAGAGTTACCCTTACCTTGTCAATGTCACTAGAAGAAGAGCACCACTTCCTTGTGATCGAAATCCACTTGGTGGTTGCAAATAGAATGTGGAACTAGCTGGAAATAATAGCCACAAGATCTAAAATAGCTCCCATAATGATTTGGGGTTCATGATCCACATTTCCAAACTCATCTCATTCATTTTTGAAAGACGACTTTGTTAGCATATGGATTTGCACGCATGCAAATGACATGCAACAAAGTGTGGGAACAAAGTCCCTCCTCAATGAAGGTGAGGCTGCCTTTATTAAAAACCAAACTTGTATTTACATCTGTACATTCAAAATTGTATGTGGGGGTGTTTTGGAACATCAATGAAAAGAATAGTGAATGAGGGAGATGGAATGGAATGAAGGAAAGGAGTGGAATGGAATGAATTGAAAGAACATGCAAGAGTTAGGTAAAAACAAAGCCTAAGAGTTAGCTAAACAAGAATGTGTAAAGGGAGCACGCGTGAGCAAGTAGATAATCGAGCTTGATCACTTGTGAACTAGAACAACAAATTAATAACGTTGACAATAAGATCAAAGACAATATTTGCATACAAGATTCAAACACTAACATCTAATGAACATAAGGACATCAAATGCTATAAGAGACAATGAATGGGACACGAGTTCATATTTCATTAACTCCAAAATGTCTTCTCAAAAGAACACAGTTTCTTTCTTTGAAGTAAAGCTTGCATACAAAAGTATTTTCTTCTCCTCTCTCAAAGTCACCTTTACAAATGAGCCCCTCACTTCCTTTTATAACCAAAATGTTGGTTAAAAAGTAGTTAGGGTTTTACATGAACATTAAATAAGGAACTTAAGTGACTTTTGACTTTTTCAACCAACTTTATTAAAAACAACTAAAAATAGAAACCACTTACGTTAAAAAGTCATTTAAGGAAAAATACATCAATAAAAGAAATGGGTACATGTGGACCCACTTAAATGACTTGGATGCACACATAGACATCCTAGTCGTGAATGCGCCACCTAGATCAAGATAACTAGGATCGGTGCCTTATCCATTAGGCCAAGAGTCCGCTTTATCCCGGTCGCACGGGAATGAGCTCATTAACTGTGTGTTCACAATCCTCCAGATGATAAGAGAGTCGATCTTGAAACTTGAGCAATTCATCCACCCCTCCATTTGAGCAACATCCTGGTGTGAGCAATTTCGTCTTCATTCGTATTCACATTCACAATTACACACAATTCTCCACATGCTCCGAATAGCCTTCCATGATGAATTATTCATTTGTCGCGAGACTGTAGTCGTTATGCCACCTTGGCTTGTCAGAATCCAACTTTTAATCTTTCACCATTGAGAAGATCTTCCAAGAGCCAAAATTGTAATTCACTTCCTGGAGTTATGTATTTTGTCTTTATCACCATCCCGAAGTGTTGGCATTCTGATTCGCTCACGATCGTCCAATTCGAGAACACTCCAACTTTAAGGCTCGAGCAAATGAAGTATTGCTTTGCTATAACCGAGAGTTACAGCGAGGGACACGCTTGAATGATGTGGCCTTGCTTGATGATCCACACAATTGTACTTATCATTGGTCTTGGTTTTTCGATGAGTAGCTCCGCATACAACGATCAAGTGAAAACAATTTTTGTGGACAAGATTCTCCCATTATCGATCTCTGCCGATAACAATGGCTTTTGACTCCGAAGAGACCAATGCCAATAGCTACGACTTATACCGCATAATGAGGAAGTTAGAGGTTGCTTCCACTTTAGAGCCATTGGAGTTGAATCACCACACTATGCAGGTTTCGTGGTGCATCCATGCAAGTGATGACCAATTCAGAACAAGCGTCAGGAAAATTGTGACTCGCCTTCGGTTGATATGCGATCGCAGAATCGACCTATGTCGACGTGTCCCAAGTTAGTATCGACGATGTTCTCATACTCTGAATGGAGCGTCGAGGTGAGTAGAATGCCCTGGAACCTATACCGCAACATCGTTTTGTTTGGAGATGACATGATTGTGACAGAAACGTGATTTCAGGCTATTACTTCCATCTTACAAAACTGCACAAATCGCCTGTAAAATTAGCCTGGTAAAAATACCAAACGTCACCTTGAGCATCTAAAAATTGGCAAGGGAGCATATGAAGGTGAGGATAATTGAACAAATAATTCATTTCTCTTGATGATCATCTGAGTCTAAAATATCAACTCTCAAAGTGAGTCACCTTGACAGGCTGAAAACTGCGCACATAGCGGCGAAATCATGCAAACTGCATTTTATTTGACTCCGTGAAAAATATCAAATGAATCTGTTGTACATTTGAATTTTTTCAAATAAGTACATGAATGTGGGAATAATTCAATGAACCAAACTGTTTCTTTTGATGATCATCAAGGCTCGAGATATGGATTCTCAAAGTAGGCCTTCCGCCAAGCTGAAAGTGCATGCATGGCAAAATCGAGTAAACTGGGTTTTTCTTGGGTTCATGAAAAATATCAAATGAGGTGCTGCACATTTGAAATTTGGAAAATGAGTATACGAAGATGGGAAGAATTCAAGGAACCAAACCTTTCTTCCCGACGATCATCCGTCTTCGAGATATCGAGCTCCAAAGTTGATTACTTCGACAGCTACTACCCGCGGCACGTTCTTTCCGCATCTATTGTTTTCTTCATTAAATTCATTTTTTTTTTTGTGCTGACTTTTGAATGCGTGATATCATTGAATAGCCCGAATTGCCTGGAGAGCTCTTGGTTTATGCAAATGCGTGAATAATTATTTTGCCTAAATGTGTGAATAATTATTTCTTCCCAGCTGAAACGTGGACTCTTGTTCTTGCAATGCGTTGAAAACCGATCCTTCACTTCCTTTTACCTCTTATGTGATTTGCCCAAGTAAATGCGTGGTGGAAATGATTTATTCTTGGTCTGTCTTTATTCCACCAATGCGTAGACTACAATTTTCAACAAAACCAACGTGGAAAACTCAAAACATTATTTGTTTAAATCTGCCTGGACACTGCTGCATGCATTGAAGTTTCCTTATTCTTCCTGGCAAATGCGTGAATGAATGGCTTGGGACTGCGTTGGAAAAAATAAATTCTTTCCAAATGGGTGAGAATTATTTCTCTTTGGATTGTTATTCTTGGAAATGCGTTGAAGTTTCCTTATTCTTCCTTTTGCTGTCTTTTTGTCTCATGTGAAACTTGCGTGAGAATTCTTGTTCTCCTTTGGTTGTGTTGGATTTGGTGAATACTCTCTTCTTGCTCCTTGGCTGCGCAGAGATTAGCTTTGACACTGTTTCTTTTATTTTTTGTTATTCCTCAACTCTCAGCTGTATTTCCCAATGCGTGAAGATTTACTTTGACTGTTCTGTCTTTTTCTGCATGAAGATTTCTATGACTGTCCTCTCCTCTCCCACGTGGCCTTTTATTATTTGGACTGTTCTTTTGGTTTTGTCTTATGCCCAGCGTGGATTCTTGGATGAGTGCGTGGAACTTCCTAGTTTGCTTTCAAATACTTCTGCAAAATTCCTTTATCTCCCTTGGGCTGCGCAGAGATTAATTCTTTGGACTGTTCTGGCCTTTGTTTGGACTGTCAGTGGTTCCCTTTCCTCACGCGTGGGCTGTGTTGTTCTTTACCCTGGCTGGACTGTCCTCCTTATGACAAATGCGTGGAAAAAATGCTTTTGCTTTCACCTGCTATTTCTCCTTCAAAAAGGCATTGAAACTTCTTCAAAGACTTCTGCATGCGTTGGATTTCTTGTGTTTTGGGACTGGTTTTATCCTTTGCTATGGCCTTTTCTTGGACTGTCCTCCTTGTATTTCTCCTTCACAATGGCATTCACAAACTAGTATTGTTTGAGGGATGTGATAAAAATATTATTATGTTTCTTAGAAGAAATAAGAAGCAATTTAGAAAGCTTCACACGACTCTTTCCAACGAGTTCGACGGAGGAATTTATGAGGATTAATCCAACTTCCCTTCTTCCCGGGTAGTGGAATTAATTGCCAGGGGAATGGGGAAAGCAACGGCCAATTGCCAACGGAAATGGCAAGGCGGGCTGACAATCCCGTTTTATTTCCCCATGTGGGAATTGGGAGATTTTTTGCCCGTTTGCCAATTTATTAATTTGGCAATCGGGGGAAGAAATCCCACGAGCGGGGATTTAAAACAATTTTGCTAGGAAAGGGGAAATCCGGGCCCGGGAAGCCAATTTGGCATTCTCGGCAATGGGAAGCGGAAGCTTATTTTTCCCGATAATTAAAATAAAACTTGTCGAATGAATTTTAATTAATATTTATTTAATTAAATACTCCAAAGTTATTAAAAATTAATTTTATCAAACAAAGAGTAATTAATTAATTAATTTTAACGCGACTTGAGACCTGGCGGGAGTTCTTGCCCGAAATGGACGAAACGAAGACCGGAACGATCACAAAAATGAGACGGTCGTGATGAGAGTGATAAACCACGTAAAGTAACACTTTTGAAAATTTCAAAATTTCCATTTTTAAAAAATTAATTTTGCGAAGTCAAAATTAGGCGATAACAAACTCACACCCCAAAACTCCCATGGAATCCATGTCTCATACTCATTAGGCATTCTTGCTAGGTATGTTTTAGAGAACCAATCTCAAAGAATTGCATGATACATTACTTCATCGCAGTTCATGTAAACTGAATTATTGCATACCTTGTAGCAAGCGGAATTTATATTTTTAGTGGGTGAATCATTCATAACCTCCACATACATCTAAAAGGGGAAATCTTGAAAGTAACTTGCGTCCCCTGAAACCAAAGCAAGCTGATTAATATAATCTTGATTAGAAAAATGACATCTTGTTTGCTTACCATTCTTCCACATCAAGCATCTCGCTGTGGCAATTCTGACTATCTTCATAACCTTGGCTTCATGATTGTTACTTAGCCCCCAAGAGTGTTCTCTTGATCAAGAACATTGATCCTTCATCCTGTGGTTAGAATGCACAACAATCCCTCTATGATTTCTCATAAGTTTCCTTTCAATCCAAGTGCAAAAATGATAGTTATCGTGATCTTCCAAAGACTACCCATGCCAAGGTAATCTTGGCCTTGAATAGAAGAAACAATATGCCCATAGTTGTCTCTAACATGCTTCTTAGTGTATTTCCCATGATGACAAAAATATGGCAGCGATATAGGAGGAAACCATAAATTGGAAATATGATCATACCTTAGGCTGCCAACAAGGAGCTCACCCTCATTTTGTTGGTACTTGTTTGGAACATCTTTAGAACTCTCTTCAAGGTTATGAACTCCCTCAATTTGCCCATCCTTGACTACTGTTTGGGAAATTCCAGCGAATTGAAAGTAATCACGAGGAACTGGAAGTGCCCTTTCTTCATGGACATACCCTTCCATAATGTCATTCCCATATACTTCATGCAAATCTGATTTTTCTTTTCCATTTTTCTGCCACATGCCATCATTAGAAATCAATGAATCATCTTTGAATATCAAAGGATTTTTACCTTCCAACTCTTGCTTCATGATTTCCTTCTCTTTCCTAGGCTCGTGCTTCAAGATTTCATCAAACCCTTGACCCTTCATACTGCTGTTCTGAAAATCAGTCAATGGCTTGTCCTTAGAAAGAGTGATGGGTGCTTCTAGGGCTTCAATGGGCTGCTCCCTCTCAATGCCCATCAACTTCGGTTGATCTTCGTCTTCTTTGATCATGATGGAGGGATTCTTCCCCCTTAGGGCTGTAATATCTTCCACATTTCCCTTGGGCATGGCTCGGGGTTTAGACCTTGGTCCAAGTCCCATTTCACCTTTCTTCAATCCTATAAACTTAGTGAGTGACATGACATCCCGAATCTCATCCGAAAGAACCATGTACTCATAGATGGTAGCAATACTTTGCCCCATAGAGGGCCTTGTTCCAGCCTCCGGAAGGGTTTCTTCCCTTGGAAGGAAAGAATGCCTAGTGGCTGATCTGCGAGCTCATCCAAGGGGTTGCCGTTTTTCTCCCATGAGCTGCCCTCACCATTATGAGCCCTAAGTTCATGATATCTTTAAAGGGTTAAGGCTAACAAGTCCATAATATCCGCCAATCTCACTTGTCCCTTGAGCTTGTTGATTTTGGCTTCCTGTGGATCTTGGTGTAATATCCCTTCCCAATCAAAACCTTTGGCCTATTTTGTCAACCCGATGGCCAAAGGAAAAATATAAGGGTGACTTAAGTTCTATTACTTTATTATAAAGTGCTAAAAAAAAATAAAGAAAACATTATAAAAGCACTTATAATAATTTAATGAACTTAATAATAAAATAGAATATAGGAAAGACAAATGTATTTCCCTAGAGAAAGGTGACTTGCATTAGGAGGGGAAAAGTTGTTGGGAAAAACATTTAATATTAGAAAATATTAAATGAATGCATAGGGAAAATCATTGTAAGTTGATTGGGTGTTGAGGGAGGTTAGTTGGGCCATCTTCTCTATATAAGCAAGTCGACTTGCTTAGGAGATGCATCACTTGTTTATCTTCTAAATTCAGATTTGTATGTGGAGCATTTTAGCTTGCATCTTCAATCTTCTAAGGATGAAAACCCTTAGAGATTCACTCTAGAGGACAAAAACCCTCTAAGAGCCCTAGTTGAAGGACGAAAACCCTTGTTCTATTTTGAGAGGACTTTCTACTCTGAAATTCTATTGTACTTGCAAGAATTTTTCAATTATTTCAGCAGAGAATAAAGCAGTTTGTAGAACAAGATTGCAGCAATTAATCTCTTATTTGCCCTAGGTGGAGTGACCCACTTTCTTGCAGATTTGGGTGCTTTGGAGGTACTTAAAAATCTGATTTGTATTGCTATATCTTGAGGTGAATGTTGGGAATCAAAATAGCTTGTTTTCTTAATTTTTGGAGCTGATTTGATGCCCTAAATGTGCTGGGTGACCTACTTTTTAGGGAAAAATTAGGGTTTCGTGTTTGTTGTTAGAAAACTAATTTTGGAATATTATTCTTCATATTTTTGTGGCCCAAGATCCAAAGTTTCAACTCATTTGGACTTCTTTAACAAAAGATATGAATTTTTGAAGTTATGCTGCACACAGGGTTTTTAAATAATTTATTGCAGCCTTGTTCACATCAGAAATCTGCATTTTTATACATATTTGGGCTTTATAAATTAGTGGTACCAGATTTGAGTGGAATGATATAGATTTAGGGGCTGATTTGTGGTGGTATTTAACTCTACCCTAGTCGCACTTCTCATTAAAAATTTAGATCTGCATGATAATTTAGTGGAATTTTGTCTACAAGTTGCATTTAGTGTTTGGGATTGCTTAAAATCCATTTAGGGCAATAAATGTCCATTTGGGGACATTAGAGTGGTATCGTAGCAGTGTAACCTCGCAGCTCTGCGAGGAATAAAAATCATATTTGAATTCAGTTGAAGGGAAAGATGAAGCGAACCCAAGTTCTTTTCTTTGATGACACTAATGAAATATCAGCTAGATGTGGTTGAAGAAATTTGAAAGATATTTGTTATGTAACCCTATGTGTGTGGATGATGCCCTCAAATTCATCCTTTATCATTTGGAAGGGATAACAAAGGATTGGTGGTATCATTTGATAGAGACTCAAGGGGAAGAATCTGTCTTCTTATTTAATGACTTCAGCCAAAGGTTCATGGAGAGGTTCGATGTACCAGAGGGAAAAAGTGAGCAAGTGGCAGAGATCAAGGAGCTTGAGCCCGAGAAGGAAGAGAACTCCAATCCACAAGTTGATGAGAGTTTGGTGGTGAAGGCCCAAATTCCAAATGATGAGAACTACTTTCACTTGATGCCTTATTCGGAACAACGACACATGAGGAGCCTCACATGGACACTTGTGTGGAATTGCAGGCTGCTGCAATTTCCAAACCAGCAGCTCATGATAAGCTGATTGGTGAAGAATTCCAGCCCATTATAAACAAGAATGCTCAGGATTTGTTGCAACAAAGTCAAGTTATTTTGGAGACCAAGCTTGATGAGGATACTCCAAGGTATGAAGAGCCTAGTATTGTGTCTTATTTATTGCTGCCTATTCCAATTCATTTCCATCATGAGATGCATGATAAGATAGAAGGTGGAGTCTTCATCATGGAGTATGTTGAACCATTGATCCAAGTCCATATTTATGAGCATCATGAGAGCTATATTTTGTGGCAAGATTTTCTTCATTTGATAGGTACAGGGGCTAAGCTTGTGGAACATTTCAACATGTTTTGTCTCGTGTATGACACTTGGACAAAACAAATATCAAAATTGCTCGAGGGCAAGCAATTTTGGGAAGGGAGGATTGTAATATCCCCTTCGCAATCGAAACCTTTGGCCTATTTTGTCAATCCGACGGCCAAAGGAAAAATATAAGGGTGACTTAAGTTCTATTACTTTATTATAAAGTGCTAAAAAAACATAAAGAAAACATTATAAAAAGCACTTATAATAATTTAATAAACTTAATAATAAAATAGAATATAGGAAATACATGTATTTCCCCTAGAGAAAGGCGACTTGCATTAGGAGGGAAAAAGTTGTTGGGAAAAACATTTAATATGAGAAAATATTAAATGAATGCATAGGGAAAATCTTTGTAAGCTGATTGGATGATGAGGGAGGTTAGTTGGGCCATTTTCTCTATATAAGCAAGTCGACTTGCTTAGGAGAGGATCACTTGTTTATCTTCTAAATTCAGATTTGTATGTGGAGCATTTTAGCTTGCATCTTCAATCTTCTAAGGACGAAAACCCTTAGAGATTCACTCTAGAGGACAAAAACCCTCTAAGAGCCCTAGTTGAAGGACGAAAACCCTTCCTCTAGTTTGTGAGGAATTTTTACTTAGGAAATTCTATTGTACTTGCAAGGATTTTTCAGTTATTTCAGCAGAGAATAAAACAGTTTATGGAACAAGATTGCAGCAATTTATCTCTTATTTACCCTAGGTGGAGTGACCCACATTCTTCCAAATTTGGGTGCTTTATAGGTATTTAAAAATCTGATTTGTATTGCTACATCTTGAGGTGAATGTTGGGAATCAAAATAGCTTGTTTTCTTAATTTTTGGAGTTGATTTGATGCCCTAAATGTGTTGGGTGACCTACTTTTTAGGGAAAATTAGGGTTTTGTGTTTGTTCGAAAACTAATTTTAGAATATTATTCTTCATATTTTTGTGGCCCAAGATCCAAAGTTTCAACTCATTTGGACTTATCTAACAAAAGATATGAATTTTTGAAGTTATGTTGCTGACAGGGTTTTTAAATAATTTATTGCATCCTTGTTCACATCAGAAATCTGCATTTTCATACATATTTGGACTTTATAAATTAGTGGTACTAGATTTTACTTTGGAATGATATAGATTTAGGGGCTGGTTTGTGGTCGTATGTAACTCTACCCTAGTCGCACTTCCCATCATAAATTCAAATCTGCATGATAATTTATTGGAATTTTGTCTACAAGTTGCATTTCGGGTTTGGGATTGCCTAAAATCTATCTAGGGCAATAAATGTCCATTTGGGGACATTACACTTGGCGAGTGTTGGCTAGATTTTCTGCACAACAAAAAACCTAGGCAGTCATTAGATAAATCTCCCTCATTTAACGGTGAGACTCCGTGTAAAATGTTTATCAATCGATAAATATGAATCCTAATAACTATTTACAAGGGGGTTTTTACTTTAATTACAAAACTCATGAACCATAACTTAGCAATTTTGTAGCAAGTAAACAACTGTAAAAAAAATATTTGCAAAAGGGGGGTTAGTGAAACTTGGGAAAGAAGAAAGAAAGATATGTAATTCAACCAATAGTTTACGAGTTTGTTTCATACACATGGATTAAATAAGTAGTTCTCACAATATTCAAAGTAGTAAGGGAAAAGAAAACTTCTAATCTAAATTTTAGATGACACAGTTTATTTAAAGATCCACACAGAAGTAAGAAGCAAATGCAACGTGGACGCAAAGTTCTCTCGAATCTGCCTTTATTCAATTCCTCAGCTTTCACAAAGATGACATCAAGGGTTGCAACACAAATTCTGGAACTCAAGAATGCTGATTAATAAATTGTGATGATGATCCTTTAACCCGTAGGCTCTTCCTCTATTTATAGTGTATAGATGACAATTACAAATATACGATTTTAATGAATCGCCACATGTGGAAGCTATGAAAAGGGAAGCAAATTTGACAATCTTCCTCCTAGACTTCTGTTTGCATGACATGCATGATTTATAATTGAAAAATAGAACCTTTTATTTTGCATGTCTCGCCACCTATTTTCAAGTAATTGACTTCTTTTAGTAACTTGAAGTAACGACTTTTAAAGCCGATTACCTAACTTTTACAATTTAATTGTGTACTTTCAATTACTTTGTTCGGAGAAAATAAGAGAAAGAAAAAGAAGTTATTCCAATTGCAACACTCTCTATTTTGTCCTTCCTCCATACTCTGCATGTTGATCCAATATGCATTGTACTTCTGCTTCACCTATTTTAGCAATGAATGATCTGAATGATATCTTTGCCTTGAATCTGAGATGCTTTTCCCTCCCATATGCAAATTGAATCTTGGCCTTTGATTCTCACCAAATTGAATCTGAAGCAATCGATCGTGATTTGCTTTGCATGGTCTTTGCCTTTGACTGTCTTCCCTCTTATCCTTGAAGCTTTTGCATTTCTTCTTCTCTAGCACATGCACTAATAAAATGCTTTCCGTAAACAATTCAGACAAAACTCATCACCTTTTATATTTAATTGCATATGAGCAATTTTAAATTCTAAAAGCACTGGGTGAAGACAAATACAAGTAAATTCAATGAAGGCTTCAATTGGAAGATTGGGAGCAAATGCACAAGCTCCTGAAAGGAATTTTCCATGTAATGAATTTTACATGGGCTGCGTTAGAAATAAGAGAATGAATTTTTGCCGGAGCCTTTGCAATTATGAGAGCTGGATCTATTTCTTCCTCTGATTTTGAAGATATATTCAATGTATCAGACATTGACTTCGCTTTCTTCACCAATATGGGCATAAATGAAGTATTCCTGCAAATAATTTAGACAAGTATGTAGTCCATAACATGAATATCTAATTTCTTCACCGAGATCTGATTATAAAGCCTGCTGCCCTCTATTTTTAGACTTTGCTTGCATGCCAAGCAAGCTAAAAATATTATTTTATTCACTCGTGCACTCACATCAACATGCAAGATAGCTAGAATAATAAAAGGAAGCCTTTCCAACCCTAGGCACCAAAACTGGATGCTTCCTGGCAATTAAAAGAAGTCAGCTTTTAGGCATTTAATAATGCAAGGATGGGTCGCACTTTTTGGCTATAAGCCAAGGGAAAAATACAAGGGGCAGGCAGGTAAAATTTACCCTGCCTGTTAGGGTCCAATTCTCCGCTTTTCACTTAAGTTGCTTTTGAGGGAAAAACATAAGCAATGTGGGTAGGTAAAATTTTACCCTTCCTGCTAGGGTCCAATTCTCTGCTTTTCACTTAAGTTGCTTTTGAGGGAAAAACATAAGCAATAGGCAGGTAAAATTTTACCCTTCCTGCTAGGGTCTAATTCTCCGCTTTTCACTTAAGTTGCTTTTGAGGGAAAAACATAAGTAGTAGGAAGGTAAAATTTTACCCTGCATGCTAGGGTCTAATTCTTCGCTTTGCACTTAAGCCGCTTTACTGGCAACGCCGACCAACAGTGAGACAAAAGTGTGACTTGCTTTGGATTTGACTTCCCATATTTGGCGTGGACATTCAAGCTGAAGGGCAACTTTGAAAATTGCGACTAGCATGAAGACTACATTTCTTTCCATTTTTGGATTTTCGGTGAAGAAAACACAAGGATAGAATAAAATTTGCCATTTTTGGAAAGGGTCCAGGAAGATGCAAAGAACAAAAAACTTGTAAGTGCCATAAATTTCACTCTGTGGCTCCGTTTTAGGTGCCGTTTTCTCTAAAAGTGCATATTTTCTTGAGCTCTACACACTGGTGGCAATATTTTTCTTATATTTATAAAATCCATTATTGCACCTTTTGGGACTAAGCAACCTCTTGTAATCTCCTGAAGAAATCCTAAGCTCTGGTCAGCTTTTGACAAATTAATTAGCAATTAAAAGGACTGGAAACCTTTTCAAAACCATAGGCCTCAGAAAAAGGGATGGCAGGAAGAATGAATAGGCTACGAGTCACGGACGGAAAACGAAGAAAAACAAAGAAATAAAAACAAAACTCCGAAAGAAGTTGCAGCAATTTCTCGAAAAATTTCTCTGATTAGCCGATTTGCAAAATTCTTCCCTTGGGTGAATGTTCTATGGTAATAATGATGGGGTGAAGTGCTTTATATAACCTAAATCCTCCAATTTTAGCTCTATCTATTTTTAACATAACTTTATTTATTTAATAAAAATAAATAAAACGCCTGCAGACAAGGTTTGGCGAAGGAATTAAGTGAGCTTTGACATGTGGGTATTTGTCGAATTTGGCTTTTATGACTCTCTGGGGATAACTTAGAGCAATGCAAACATTTGCAGGAAAAACAAACACAAAACAACCTATTACTTTGAAAAGAACGAAATTTTTTAAAAGGGGTAGTTCGAGATTTCGTGGTGAAATCTAGGGACACTAAAGAAGCCATGCTATCTATTATCGAAGAATTTTGACTTCGCAAAATTGAATTAAAAAAATAAAAAAATGAAAATTTTGAATTTTTTTCAAAAGTGTTACTTTGCGTGGTTTATCACCGTCATCACAATCGCCTCATTTTTGTGATCGTTCCGGTCTTCATTTCGCCTTTTTGGCGAGAACTCTTACGCTGTAGTATTGAATCACGTTAAAATTAATTAATTAATTACTCTTTGTTTGATAAAATTAATTTTTAATAACTTTGGAGTATTTAATTAAATAAATATTAATTAAAATTCATTCGACAAGTTTTATTTTAATTGCCGAGGGAAAAATAAGCTTCCGCTTCCCATTCTTGGGGAATGCCAAATTGGCTTCCCGAGGCCCGGATTTCCCTTTCTTGGCAAAATTGTTTTAAATTCCCGCTTGTGGGATTTCTTTTCCCAATTGCCAAATCAATGAATTGGCAAACAAGCAAGAAATCTCCCGATTTTCCACATGGGGAAATTGAACGGATATTGCCATCCACTTTGCCATTCCCGTTGGCAATTGGCCGTTGCTTTCCCCATTTCCCCTGGCAATTAATTCCACTACCCGGGAAGAGGGGAAGTCGGTTTAGCCTTCATAAATTCCTCCCGCGGATTATTTGGAAAGAGTCAGTCGACGAGGCTTTCTAAAATTGGTTCTCACTTCTTATTTGAAACATAATATTTTTATCACATCCATCAAACGTTAGTCCAGAAGGCCATTGTAAAAAAAGGAGGAATATGCATACTTGCAAAGGAGGAAGGAATTGTTTTGTTTATTATTATTTTGATTTGTTTTGGTGCAAGTCCATGCCCAAGGAAAAAGTAGCACATGCTCTTGGTTTGATTTGTACAAGAACATTCGGATCGTGTTACTCCATGGAAACCAAGCAAGTTCCTCTCGATCGGGCGATTAAAGACGCCAAATGGTTTTAGCCCAATTCCTCAAAAGTGGGTTAAGGTAACTATTTTAGTTGCTGATATTCCCGCCTCGTATGGGATGTTGTTGAGTAGGAAATTTTGCGGGGATCTAGGTGAAGAAATTCAAATGGATTAGTCTCACGCCATGACCCTATCGGTGGAGAAATGAAGAAGCTTATGCCGAAGCTCAAGCAAAGTTCACGGTAACTAAAACCGAAGATCCTCGTGCACAGATCCTTTTCAAGGCTCAAGTATGGGTAATTATATGATGACTGCAGAAGTTCATGCCCCTGAGGTCACTTGTCAAGATCCCAATGAGATATGGACTCTTGAGTTCGATGGAAGTTATTGTTCAACGGGTTCCGGTGTAGGAGTGGTGCTCATATCTCCAAATGGTGAAATATTTCCTTTTTCCTACAAACTTGAATTTTCAAATACTAATAACACTGCAGAGTACGAGGCATTAATCCTTGGCCTTCAAGTTGCAGAGGAGAAAGGGATAAAAAATTTGGAAGTCTTTGGAGATGTGGAATTGATCGTGAAATAGGTAAGAAATCAGTTCCAAGTAAAGAATGATCGTTTGAGACACTACAGAAATAAAGTGTGGGACGCAATAGAAGCTTTCGATGCTTTTTCCATAAAATATGTCCCTCGCGAAAAGAATGACAAAGCAGATTCTCTAGCAGTCTCAACTTCATTAATGATTCCTCATTCAGAGTTTGATCAAGACAAATACACCATTGAAATGGTTTTTAGGCCAAGTGTTCCTGACAATGCAGAAAATTGGCAAGTATTTAATGATGATCAACAGATTATTGCTTTCTTGGAAAAGAGGGATAATTTTGAGCAATTGTACTTTGAAGAAAGTGATTTTGCGTTTGCGAATCAACTACCTCACCCATTCAGGAAGGAGTTAAGAACGAAGATCCTGTTGATGACATCATCCAACTCAAAGGAAATAAAATTCCCAAAGGATTGGTTTCACTTGAAGAACTTTTCGACAAACATGACAAGTTTATCAAAGAGAAAGAGCAGGCAGGACCTACGAATTTTGCTTTGACTATGAGCAAGTTAACATCGGTACCAAGGATAAACCTCGCTTGGTCAATATCGGTAAGTGTTGCTCACCTGAGGAGCGTAGGAAATTCATAAGCCTCCTTACCAAATATTCTGACGTTTTGGCTTACTCATATGAAGACTTGAAGTCTTTCCAACCCAGGGAAATGGAGCATGCCATACCCTTGAAGCCTAGTGCAGTTCCATTCAGGCAAAAGCAAAGACAATATAATCCCAAGATTGCAGGGACAATATTTCATGAAGTTCAAAAGATGTTAGATGCACGAATAGTGTTTCCTATTCGACATTCGACCTGGATAGCTAATATTGTACCGGTTCGCAAGAAAAATGGAGAAATTAGGATTTGTGTGGATTTCCGCAATCTTAATCAGCTTCCTTGAAGGATAACTACCCACTGCTAGTCATGGACCATATTTTGCAGGCAGTAACTGGATCGGAAATGCTATCTATGCTAGATGGCTTCTCTAGCTATAATCAAATTGAAGTGGCTAGAGAAGATCAACATAAAACCGTGTTCACCACCCCTAGGTACGTTCGCGTATAGAAGAATGCCTTTTGGTTTGATTAATGCCGGTGCTACTTTTCAAAGGGCTATGGATATGGCATTCGCAGATTATAAAGACAAAATCATTGTGATATACCTAGATGACTTGACAGTGTTCTCAAAGAAACGAGAAGATCACCTAAGAGATTTAGAGAAAATATTGCAAAGGTGCAGACTTCATAAGATTTCTCTAAATCCAAAAAAGTCTGTGTTCGGAGTTACAGAAGGGAAACTCCTAGGTCATATTGTTTCTAAGGAAGGAACTAAGATTGATTCGAGCGTGTTCAAGCTATCAAGAATCTTTCCTTGCCTACAAGTAAGCCTGGAGTCCACTCCTTCTTTGGGAAGGTGAACTTTTTGAGAAGGTTTGTGCCAGATTTTATTGAGACTAAGGAAATCGCTGATATGATGAAAGGAAAAGAATCCTTCAAATGGTCAAAGGAAGGTAGAGAGGCATTTGAGCAAATCAAGGGTGCTATTGCAAAAGCTCCTACATTGGTGTGTCCCGATTTTAAAAAGGATTTCATAATTTATTGTTATGCTTCACCACACACAATCTCTGCCATTTTGACTCAACACAATCAAGAGGGGATCGAATCTCCTATTGCATTCATGAGTTCTGGATTCAAGAAACATGAACTTAATTACACTCCTCTTGAGAGACATGCGTACGCGGTGGTGAGAGCCACAAACACTTTAGGTATCGTGTGTTAAATTCTCACAACAAAGTCTTAGTTCGAGACGCTGCAGCTTAAATCGATCTTTGACACAATAGGAACCAAGATCTAAAAGAGGTAATTGGGTCTCCAAGATCCAGGAATATGATTTGGATATCAAGCCTACCAAGTTGGTTCGAGGAAGAGGACTCTGCCAACTCATCGCAGAGAATGAACCATGAGATAACTCTGAAGAAGAACCAATTGAAGAAAATTTACCATTGGTAGTTTTTGTCGGTACCACAGATGAATGGTATTCTGATATTGCCTACTTCCTCACATATGGCGAGTGTCCAGAGAATTTGACAGCTAAGGAGAAATGAGCTATCAAACTAAGAGCTGCCAGGTACGTCATTTGGGACAACATGTTGTTCAAGAAAGGAATTGATGGCATGTTCCTCAGATGTGTTGATAAAGAGCAACAACCTAGGTTGTTGGAAGATTTTCACAATCATGCTTGCGGTGGTCATTTCTTTGGCCCAATGACGGCTCATAAAATTCGCAAGCACATTATTACTGGCCCACTATGTTTTCGATGCTCAGAAATGGGTGACAAAATGCGAAGCTTGTCAACAATTTGTTGGAAGACCAAAGTTGGCAGCTTTGCCTTTGAAGCCCGTTGTCATTGAAGAACCCTTTCAACAATGGGGTTTAGATTTCATCGGGTTTTGAATCCTAATTCTAGTGCTGGTCATACTCATGTGCTCACACCGCAACCGACTACTTTCCAAAGTGGGTAGAAGCTATACCAGTGAAACAAACATCTACTACGATAATTTGTGACTTCATCAAAGAAAATATATTGGTTCGTTATGGAATTCCACACAAGATCGTGATGGACAATGCCTCAAATTTTTCTTCTGCAGAGATGATAGGTTTTTGTTATGGGTATGGGATATCTTTGTCTCATTCGCCGATTACTACCCTTAGGGAAATGGTTAGGTGAATCCAATGAATAAAACATCATTACTATTATCAGGCGCAAGTTTGTCAAGAAAATCAAAGAACTTGGCATAAAAAGTTATATGATGCATTGTGGGTGAAATTTGATCGCATAACTCCCAAAAGGGAAATCGGGATGTCTCCATTTCAACTTTTGTATAGAACCGATGCTCAATTCTTGTCACACTGGAGTTACCGACATTAAAATTAGCCTGTGCAATTGATGATGATTGCTTCACCAATGCATTAGATAAAAGGATCATGTTCCTAAGCAAGCTTGAGGAACAAAGAAGTCAAGTGGCAAACAGGATCGAGGAACATCAATCAAAGGTAAAGAAATTGTTTGACAGGAAAACTAGGGAGAGACAATTTCAAATCAATGACTTAGTTCTTCTCTGGGACAAGAGACGTGAACCGAAAGGAAAGCATGGGAAGTTTGATTCACTGTGGCTAGGCCCGTTCAAAATAAGGCATTTCTGTGGAGATAACACCTATTACTTGGCATATCCTGATGGAACTCATTTGCCTTTGCCCTACAGTGGGCAATATCTCAAGCACTATCAAAATTGAAAACGGGTTGTTCCCGTATGTACATAGGTAATTAGGATTTTGGTTTGTTTGTTTCCCTATTTTTTGGTCTCCTCTCTTGTGTCACCCCATTTTTGTGCCCCATCGTTTTGAGATCATGTTCATGAATATTTTGGTCTGGGTCCGTTGTTGCGTCCATGAAGTCCTTGTCCCCAATTAGAGCCAGCTGTTATCAACCAATTTTGACTTCGCAAAATTGAATTAAAAATAAAAAATGGAAATTTTGAAATTTTTCAAAAAGTGTTACTTTGCGTGGTTTATCACTCTCATCATGACCGTCTCATTTTTGTGATCGTTCGGTCTTCGTTTCGTCCTTTTCGGGCAAGAACTCCTCCCGCCAGTATTGAATTGCATTAAAATTAATTAATTAATTACTCTTTGTTTGATAAAATTAATTTTTAATAACTTTGGAGTATTTAATTAAATAAATATTAATTAAAATTCATTCGACAAGTTTTATTTTAATTGCGGGAAAAATAAGCTTCCGCTTCCCATTGCCGGAATGCCAAATTGGCTTCCCGGGCCCGGATTTCCCTTTCTGGAAAAATTGTTTTAAATTCCCGCTTGTGGGAGTTTGGGGTTCTATTGAGGAGGTTCTGAACCGATTCATGTGTCACTTTCCCATCCGGAAGATCCTCTACCACCGCATATTCTTTCTTGGATTCTTCCCTATTTTCCCGCAATCGCTGCTTATACATGACTTTCTCATTAAAGACCACATCCCTAAATCAAATGATTTTCTTTTCCTCAATACTCCAACATTTATATCCAAAGTCATCACCACCATAACCAATGAAAGTACATTTTTTTTTATTTTGCCTCTAGCTTAGTCCTATCATACTTGTCTATATGGGCGAACACCTCACATCCAAAGACTCTAATAAATGAATAATCAAATTTCTTACCATACCAAGCCTCCTCGGTATGCCTCCATCCAAAGCACTTGAGGGTCCTCTCATTTATCGGTACATAGTTGTGCTCACCGCTTCCGACAAAAAAAAAAAAGGCGATCTGCATGTAACCTCATGCTCCTAAGACGTTCCATTATTGTTTTGTTCATCCTTTTTGACACCCCATTCTCGCTTTGTGGAGTTCTGGAACGGTCTTTTGCTACGGATTCCATTCTTAGAACAATAATCATCAAATTCATTCTGCTGCAATACTCCCTCCATTATCGACGACCCGAGACATTTTAGCTTAAGACTGTTTCATTTTCTACCAAGGCTTTCCATTTAACAAAATGTCAAATACATCGATTTGTTTCTAATACAATAAACCCAAACTTTCCTTGTTGTATCATCAATGAAAGTAACATAATAACTCAACCCCAAGAGATGATACAGAGCCAACCCCACACACATCGAATGCACTAGCTCTAACTTACTCTCTTTCTTTGTAGGTCCAACCTTTAAACCTTACTCGCTTCTGTTTCCTATATATGCAGTCCTCACGAACTCTAAACCTATTTCGTATATCCGGCAAATCCTTCTTTATGATCTCCTTGCCCTTATGGCTCATATGACCGAACCTATAGTGCCACAATGTTGTATCTACTTCTGAAGCCACAAGATTACAAACATTAGTGCATTAAGTGGTTAAATACAAGGTTCCAACCTTCTTACCTCTTACCACCACAAGAGCACCCTTGGTAACCTTCCAAGAGTCTCAGTAAATATCATAAGACAACCATCACTTCCCAACTGCCCCTGCCGATATCAAATTTTGTCTTAATGTAGGCACATGTCTGACATCCTTCAATAGCCAAGTATTCCCATTCTACATCTTAACCTGAACAAAACCTTTTCCAACTATGTTGCAAGACTCATCATCACCAAGAAAACATGCCCAAAATCTCCTTAACATAATCAACAAAATAATGCCTATGTGGAGTAGCATGGAAAGAAGCCCCCAAATCTAAAACCCAAGATTCAGTAATATTGTGCAAAGAAAGAATCAAAACATCTTGACATACATTACCCGTTGCCACATTTGCCTCCTTGTTTTCTTCCTGTTGTTTCTTCTTGTCTCGAAGCTCCCAAAAGTCCTTCTTTGCATGCCCAGACTTTCTATAGTGCCAGCATACTATCTTGCTTTTTGGATTTTGACCTTGCCCGATCCTTTGATTTTCCACGGTTTCCTCTATTTTCTCGTCTCCTCTAGTTTCCACTTTATCAAAGCAATCCACAAGTAGAAGATTCCCTCGAACTTTTTCTTCACATTTCCTCGCTTAGAATCACCCCTACAACATCCTTAAACTTCAACTTTGAATTAACTGAACCGAGTTGCTTACATGACCATTACCACCTATTCCAACTCTCAAGTAAAGAGCACAGAACTAATAAATCCCTAACTTCATCAAATTCTATCAGAATCGAAGCTAGCATATTTACAACCGTATTAAAATCATTTAAATGATCTCGCTATTGAACGTTTCTCACACATCTTCACATTAAACAACTTTTTCATTAAAAAATCTTATTAGAGGCGTAGAGTTTTTCATACAACTTCCTAATGCATCCATCCGTTCTTTTGTAGTCTTTTCCTTTGAAACATTAAATAATACTTTGAATATGCAAGACACACCCGGATTGTCTCAAGTGCCTTCGTATCCAACAAATCCCCTTCCGCATCCTGTCATGCTCGAGGTTTGTTCACTTTCTCGAGACAATGTAATATAAAGATTCTTCTCGATAAAGATAATCTTCCATCTCGCATCTTTCAAAGACTCGAAATTCTGCCCGTTGAATTTATCAACCCTTGATCTTCCATCATCCGCCATAGCTCCCACTCAAGATAAAACTTTCCTTGCGATTCAAGACTTCAACAAACCAAACCTCGCTCGATACCAATTGTTAGGAAATAAGGGATAAAATATGTAGAATAATCTCTCACGAATCGCAATAAGAGAAACTAATATGCGAAAATATTATAGATCTCAAATAAAATTGCAGAATAAAATAACACAACACAAAGAGATAGTATTTAACATGGTTCACCCAATTTGGGCTACGTCCACCAAGAATCACTTGCTCAGATTTTATTACAAGCCACCGCTCTCTCAATACAATACCCAAATCTGTTTGGAGCTATGCTCAACAAACTCTACAAAATTCACACCCGAATTCAAAACACATATGCAATGTTTTTATATTACCTACCATATGCACAAAACCATATAAATAGACAACTACTTAAGCAGTTTTACAAAACCGTGGGTATCAAAACCATGGGCCAAAACCGTCCCATAAACCTATGGGTCAAAATCCCGCCCATATGAGAAAAGCACGTTTCCGGTATATCGGACACATTTTAAGGCCAAACAATGCTGGGGCCGCGCCCCCCCCCCGCTCAAGGCCCGGCCCGGCCCCAAACCTGGCGAGACAACTGTGGAAAGTGTACAATACTTTTAGTGTACAGTTTTCAACACTTTCTCACATGAAAACATGGTCCACAACCTAATAGCATTGCGTAGTCTTTTCTTTTTTGAAAACTAGGTAAGCAATATGGGTACCAACACATCCAATGCGAACCCCCAAAATTTGGGTGCACGGTTATAGCAATGCGTCTATGCATTATATACACATATCCCTTCATTCACAAAAAAATAAAAAATCAAAATTTGAAAATTATTGTAGTGATGATAATAAAGTTATAAATATACTATAAACAACTAAAATAGTAGAAGTTAGGAGAATATTAATAAAACATGCATCATAGGTCACATTTTAGATTTATCTGTGTTTCATTTATAAAAATAGATCCAAAGTTTCTCAGCAATACAAAGGCAGAAGATAGAACACTATCCATGCTAGTCACTAGGCTTCGCAGATTTATGTAACCATTATATCAGTGATCATACTCATGAACTTCCTCAGGCTCTAAACATATTCACATAATGACATGGTAATCTATAAATTTATGCCATTTTTGAGGCTTGATAAATACTGTTTTGTTTTTCATAAATTCAAGGTCTTATTGAAGTGATTTTCTAACACCTGAAAAGTCCTAGCTTCATTGGTGTTTCGTAGTAAGCCAATCTTTCATAGAGAGAGATTCACAATGGCTCCAGTGTGCTCGTATACTAATTATTTTGTTCCTATTTGTCTCCCCTTCTACATGCACAAAAACAATACCTTTTAAAATAATTTTAGAGTTTTAGCTCTCAAAGGTCATCTCCTAGTTTTTTAATAATAATAATAACTGCTCTATGATATTTTTGTTTTGTTTATATATAATCATGTCGTCTCTTTATATTCCGTTTAGAATTCTTAAATTATAGTCATCTTCACATTCTCGGAGATTCAGGGCATGACATTATTTGAATTTTTGATCCTTATGAATGCTTGTTAGCAAACACAAAGATATACCCAAATAAAAATAATATCAGCCGTTTTCGATGCCTAGACTCTGCAAGTCACACAAAAATGTAAATTGGGTTTCAAATATGCAATTTGTTAATAAATTAACATCTTTTTTTGCTACATTTGTCTACAACCAAGTCTGACGTTTACTTCTCTAGGTTTAGAGTTTCAGATTCACAGAATAGCTGCATGAGAACTAATCGGATGGCACTTATAACTTTCCAAGCCATGTACCTATATCGTGCTATTGTAATATTGTCCTATGCTTTAAATTAATCACAAATTACCTCCAATCAAGTGAGGGTTTCGGCATGACGTTATTTGAATTTTTTGATCCTTATGAATGCTTGTTAGCAAACACAAAGATATACCCAAATAAAAATAATATCAGCCATTTTCGGTGCCTAGACTCTTCAAGTCACACAAAAATGTAAATTGGGTTTCAAATACGCAATTTGTTTATAAACTAACATATTTTTTTGCTACGTTTGTCTACAATCAGGTCTGAAGTTTACTTCTCTAGGTTTAGAGTATCAGATTCACAGAATAGCTGCATGAGAACTAATTGGATATCATCACAAATTATCTCCAATCTACTTCAGGTTAGAAACCCTCACTTGAAAGAAAGGGTATAATCTGCTTCTATGTGAAAAATGGATATTAACCCAAACTTTGGAGCATGCGTCTTCCAAAAGCCATTTCTATGTATTTTTGACTTGGCCAATTTATAATTTTTCTTCTAATAAAACATAACATTTCTACATAGTAAAATATCTAGAATTGCCCTAGCCTTAGTCTGGACAAGACACAAGGATGTTGGCTTTTTTGCTGAGAATGTCGGGCATCCGCCAGAAAATGTGTATTTTTCGACACGTAATTGGGCCTGGGATGTCTGAGAATGGAAAAATTGTTCCTTACACACGACCTTTGTGGTCCTATGACTTAATCAACTAACAAATCATAACAAAAACAAGCTAAAGAAAACAATTCAACTAGAAGATTCATTCATACTCCATTTGCAATCAACATTTAAACAGATATTATACAGCATATAAATAAGTCCGACTATATCAAGTTCCCCTTTCATTAAATGCTGATTCAACCATGTACATAATCCAAAGGAGGATACATCGAATTCAGTACTTATGCATTTAAATATACTACAGATGAAAGCAATCACAACATCCATAATTAATATACATTGGAGGAGTATCTGAAGGGACAATCACCTTAAAAGTAACATTTTCCAACAATGATTTGATTGTGGGGAAACATCAGCCTGTCCCACTGGGTAACACATACACCAAAAGGTGTCTCCATAAAGAGATACAGTGAATAATAAGCTTGGTATGTAAGTGCAACCAAAGAAATTACAATAATCATGTCAATTTACAAGTAGGTAGTTCTGGTACAGAACTGTGTGTCTGTGAGGGAGAGCATCATTTGGGTGTTTTACCTCCAACCACACACCATAGAGTCCCCTGCACACCTCTCTAACTGGGGTGGCCTACCCCTCAAAGAGGGTGGTAGATAAAGGAATCCACTTCCTAACAGAATCGATTAGAGAACCATGTCCAGCATGTGCACAATCTAATACCACATACAGTCAGCCAAGTAGAACGATGTGTCCCCACCTACTGACCCTATCTGCCAAGCATGTGACTCAGGGAAATAGAATGGACATGCAACTGAGCACAACAATATCATTACCATGGCCAAAGCATTCTTACTTACCCACACATTATGGGGGACTGGCAGGGGAGGGGGAGGTGGCGTGGGAGAGGGGAGGCAACAGTTTCACTATGCACAAAACATGAAACTGAATCCACATTCCATTCACACAACAATCTCAGCATCTTACTCAACACAACTAGGTATGTGAAAACAAGTAGAGAGATGAAGCTAGAGAAGGGCATGTGGATGAAGTCAATGGAGTTGGAGTCGCCATTTACTTCAGCTACATGATTTCAGCCTGCTGCCAACAAGATCCAATAACTCTCAAATCAACTCCTATAGATAAGAGTAGTAATCACACTTTATTCTACAGAGTTCAAGCAGCAGTATTGCATCAACTACACGCCGAAAATCCAAACATTCTTCTTCCTGCCCAATCTGTGTTTGAGTAAAAGACCTTATAGAGTTCAGTCAAGAGAGAGAACAATCCTTACCATGCTATGTGCATACCTTAGGTGAATGCAGGGCCTGACACCTCTGTGGGCATGCAAGCATATGTTTGCTAACCAGGGCATGCATGCATACACGTGTCTCTCCAATAGGTATAACATAAAGTAACTCAAACCACTCATTAAGCAAGATCACAGTAGCTTCAAAGTATCATAAATCATATGGTTTCCAGGTAATCCAAGGGAATGTCAAAGACCACAATTCATAGTACTACATTACAGTCAACAATTCCACTGAAATGATGCTACAATATATAAGATAGACTGAACTCATTTAGCAAGTACAACCTCTGTGTAATGTCCCTTTTCCCACTTAAGAATCAGAATTTGGACTTCTTGCCATTCCTTCTCCATGGCAAAGAAGTAGAGGAGTTGGAGAAGAACATTGAGCTTTCATTTGCTTTCGTTTTTCTAATTTTTATGTTTTCTTTTAGTGTTTTCCCTCTTGAAGCAGGTCGGCTGGGTTAAAGGCAAATAAAAGAAGCTTAATGAAGAAATATAACATCTTTATGGGTCGGCCTTATCTTTCTAAGCTTTGGTGCCAAAAGAAGATTATAAAAAGAGACTTAGGACCTCATTTGGAGCATCTAGATTTTGGTGCATTTTTCTATTTGGGCATTGTGAGCTTGTTGCTCCATGTTCTTCCACTTGAGGATGAAAACCCTCTTGTGTGGCTTCCTAGAAGGACGAAAACCCTTCTAGTAGTTTTGTTGGAGGACGAAACTACTTCAACATTGATTAATATTGAAGAATATTGTAGATTTGAGAAAATACTTCATATTCAAATTTTTATTGGTATTGGACAACTTTATCTACTCATTTAGAGATTTCGGATCAATTTTGAGAGGGTTCCCATGTTTTGAAAATTATGATATTGGTCTCATTTGATTGCTGATGCTTTTATGATCATTTTGAGTCTTAATATGTGTAGAGATTCCTTGTTTTCTAAGGGTTATTGAATTTACAAGTTTCAGCTGTTTTTGTGCCATAATAAATTCCAGAATTTTGAGTTTGATGATTTGATCGCATTTTCTAGCTTCTAAAATCAAGGGCAATCCAAGGAATAACTTCTCATAATTTTTTAGTGTTTCGTGGTGGATTTATCTCTCTCTCTCTCTCTCTCCTAGTCGCTAGGGTTTGAGAGTGTGTTTTTGGTCCTTTATTAATTGCTGTTATAAAAATCAGATTTGCTTGTATTGGGGTTTGAGCTAATTTCCTTAATTTTTCAGTTTTATCCCCAAAAGGGATATTACAGTGGTATCAGAGCTCGGATCTTCAAAGGCCAAGGGTTTCAGTGGTAGAAGGCAACAAGGGTTTGATACTATCAAAGAAGGAGAACAATATGGACTCTCAAGTAGCCAAAGTTGACAAGTTGATTGCCGGCCAAGGGAGACTTGCAGATACAATGGATTTTCTTGCCCTATCCCTCCAAAGGATCATTGAACCTAGGGTTCAAAGTGGTGATGGTAGCTCGACTTGGGCCGAAACCAATGGGATCAGCCCAAGGATCGGTTACAAAGCCCACTTTCCTTCCTAGAGAAGAGGCTATTCTGGAGGAAGAAACAAGGCCCACCATTGGGACGGAATATTGCCGCAAGCTATGAAGAGTATATGGCTCTTCCAAGGGAAATTCGTGAGGCTATTTCACTCGCTGAATTCATTGGAGTGAATCAAGGAAGACCTAGGCCCAAGCCTAGACATCACATGCCACACAAGCAACATGAAGAAAACACGAAGTTTGTTGAAGAGGGGACCAAAACCCCAAGTTCACCATGCAAGGATGGAAATACCTATTTCCCTAAGGAGAAGAGGGAGAAAGGATTATTGCAGCATTTGGTTATTAATAGGAGCAACCTTTCGGAGCCTTATTTTAACACCCACCGCCATGGCCAAAAATGAACCCTTCATTGATTTTTTTTTGCAGCCCTAAGGAAGCACAAGAAGAATTGGTGGTCAAAAGATCTAAGGCCATGACACTTGCACCCATTCTGAAGAATCAACTTCATAAGGTAAATATTGCTCATTCTGTGGTTAATACTAAAAATGTTTTGACATGTGATGAATCTAGAAATGAAGCAAGGGGTGTTGAGCATGTTGGGGAAGAGGAAGGGCTGGTTGGAAACCCTTCTCCAATAAAAATGATGACATTAAGCTTGCTGGTCTGTTCAGAACAACAGACAATAAGAGACAAATTCATGGTGTCCATGAGCACGGTAAGAGCAAAGAAGATGCCCTATGTGAACACCATCAAGATGTGGTTGAAGCCCTAGTGGAAAAGGTTTCACTTGTTGAATTTGAGGAGAAGAATGTAATGTCCCCAATGGACATTATTTTACCCCTAAACGGATTTTAGGCAATCCCAACTTTAAATGCAACTTGTAGACAAAATACCAAACAAGTATCACGCAGATCTGAATTTATAAAGGAAATGTGACTTGGGTTAAGTGGAAAACCCACACCAATCAACCTCTAAATTTATATCATTCCACTCAAATCTAGTACCACTAATTTATAAAGCCCAAATATGTATAAAATTGTAGATTTCAGATGTAAACAAGGCTGCAATAAATTATTTAAAAACCTTGTCTGCAACATAACTTCAAAAATTCATATCTTTTGCTAGAGAAGTCCAAATGAGCTGAAACTTTGGATCTTGGGCCACAAAAATATGAAGAATAATATTCCAAAATTAGTTTTCGCACAACAAACACAAAACCCTAATTTTGCCTTAAAAAGTAGGTCGCCCAACACATTTAGGGCATCAAATCAGCTCCAAAATTAAGAAAACAAGCTACTTTGATTCCCAAACAAATCAGCCCCCTAAGGAGAATCAACTCCAATAATGACAAACTAGGGTGGATCTTTCACCACCGAAGAGTGCCCTACTAGCTAGGAATGAATCTCTCACCATCACCACCGGCTGGGTCCCTGTGGGATCTTACTCCACAAGCTAAAAGAAATCCAAGCGTATATGCAAAAGCTACAAGTTTAAGACACAAATAAGAAAATATCAAATGGTTATGCAATCTCTTCCCCTCAAGTCGACTTCTCCTTATAAAGGAAGAAGAGACCCAAAACAACCTCTACAATATCCAATTAGTTCACAAGGATTTTCCCTATGCAAGCATTTAATATTTTCCCATATTAAATGCTTTTCCCAACAACTTTTTCTCTCCTAATGCAAGTCGCATTTTCTAGGGGAAATACATAGTAAAATGGGCATTTATCCTTTCTATGTTCTCATTCCCCTTTCTAAGGCAAGTCACCTTTTCACCTAGGATGGATAACAATTTATATTTGAGCCTTTTCCATCCTAGATTTAATAATTATTAAGTCATATAAATTATTATAAGTGCTCTATATATTTTTTTCTTTTATTAATGGCACTTTATAATAATTAAATATAACTTAAGTCACCCTTATATTTTTCCTTTGGCCGTTGGGTTGACAAAATAGGCCAAAGGTCTTCAAATGGGAAAGGGATATTACAAAGAAGAAGGCTTATTTCAACTCAAAATTATTAGTCACAAGATTGGGAAAATGGAGGATGTTTCGATCACTCCTCATCCGGCATGGGAAGGTAGACTTGTGGGGAACAACTCAAGGTATGATGACATTTTATCTCCTTTTATATCGCTGCCATACTTATATCATGATGGGAAAATTGTTGTTAAGGATCACATGTCATGTTTGAGTGATGTTGTTGTGACAAAGAAAGATGAACATTTTGAGATCAGCTTAAGGTATGAAAGTCTTTCAAATTCATTGCTTACAACATGTCAATTTGTGGATCAATATGAGAGGCATGCTAGAGAAATGGATATGGTTTGTAACATAAGTATGGAGAACATTATTTTCAGATCTCATTTCATCATACTTGCTGATTGGCACAAGAAGACAACCATAATGAAAGATAATTTTCAGTTTTTCAAGGCATTATGGGTCACCATTGAAGCACCCTCAGCTGTTGTCACTTTAATTGGGATTGATATGCATATTTTCAAGCATAGATTACGCAATTCGAAGAGGTTAGGTACAACAGTTGGTATGCCACCTGAAAATCAAACTTTGGTTTTCCAAACACTCCACTTGGGGCAATCAAAGGGTCTTCTACAACAAGGTAATCTTTTCGATTTATCAAATTTGAGACACTTGTTTGTTGCTTCCCCATTTGTGTGTTGAAGCTGGTTCTTGTGGAAGAATGGAAAATAGTATGGTGTGCATTTCAGAGTATCATAGGACAACCCATTTGCAAGATATAGAAGTGCCACAAATGCATAATGTTTTGTCACTTGGGATCATGGTTTGGGTTCCAAAGACCCAACAAATCATTGGAGAAGTTTGGGAAAATGTTCCACTATGCATTGAGGGTAGAATAAGCATGTTCATGGAAGCCATTAGAGATGGTAATTTTCAGTTTTCCAAGACTATTCTAATCACTCATGATGAATGTTCAATTGTTGTCACTTCATTGGATGATAGGATGCACATTTTCAGTCTTGAGTTGGACAAATTGTGGGGTTATGGACAGCGGTAAGTACGCAGCTCGGAATACTTTTTTTGGTGTTCCAAGCATTCACTTTTGGGCAAGAAGATGCTCTCCTACAACAAGGTAATGGTTTGGGTACATCTAATTTGTGGCACCATTACATGATGAATTTTCAATTGGGCATGATGGCTGATTGTTGTGAAATGAGAAAAGTTTTGACATGTATTTTTGAGTTTTTTGGGATAGCCTCTTTGCACCTCGGGCTAGTACAGAAAATGCATGTTCATATGGCTCATAACTTGAGGATTCATGCCCAAGGACCTCAAGATCCCACGAAGAAAGGAGAGGGGAGTATTCTACCTTTTTCTAAGGTTGGAAGGAGCTGGTTCAAAGCTACTGTGTGCTCATTTGCAGCCACTAAGGCTGCTGTCATCAATTACTACAGCCCCTTATATTACTCAATTGCTTTCATGTTCATGGTTAAAGAACTCTCTTACACTTTGAGGAACATTATTGATGCATGGGCCAAGTTGGGAATTGATTTTTCTTGTCAAATTCATGATTACTTTTTAAACTTCTTGTCAATGTTGGGTATGACAACAATTGGTCTTCATGGGCAGCCTTGGGAATTCAAGGAAGATTGGGGCAGCCATTGCAAAATATTGTTTTTACATCAGCTCTCTCATTTGATAGGCACGGGAGCTCGTTTGTGGAAGTATTACAACATGTTCTTCTACTTGGATACATTGGCTTTTGGGGTGAGGGCTTGCAATTGCTCGAGGACAAGCAATCTTGGGAAGGGAGGACTGTAATGTCCCTTTTTCCCACTTAAGAATCAGAATTTGGACTTCTTAAAAATATTATGTCAGAATAAGTGACTACAAAACACACCAATTACTAAAGTAAGAATACCAAACTGCATGTGTTGGGCCCTCTAAACCGTTCTGTTGCAGAATTGTTTTCCTTGATCTGCCTGCCTCTACCGTATGATGTTGTCCCTCCGGTGAAACCATTGTGAGGGGGAAGCCCTGCTATCCATCCACCTCAAGCCAATAGGCAGAAGTTAATCCATATCACAATATCATACCTGAAGCAATAAAAATAAACTTGCTTAATGTATATTACATTCTAACACCGGATACTCTCCATGCAATAACATATATCATGTAAATCTACATAAATAAATGCCACTATAAGATAGTGCAAGTCACAATCTGACTAACATTATATACATTCATTCAAAGCATAAAATAAATTGATTTATGACTCTAATCATTGTATTTAAAAAAACCAGCAAAACTTTATATTAGATGGAAATCAAAAAATACATATTTGGTTGTGCCAAGCCTGAAAACTATTAGTCCAAGCTTGAGCATTATACAAAAGTAAAGCCGAAGAAATAATCATAACAAAGAATCAAGATTAAGAATATATCTGATGTCCTCTTGGAGCTTGTTGGACCACCATGTAGGAGGCAAGCCATAGCAAAGAAGATCCTTATTATCCAGGCCTAGTTAGCCAAACCATCTGCAACTTTATTCCTTTCACGAGGAATGTGATTGAATTGAACTTCTTGAAATTTCTCCTGCAATGTTTTTATCTTCCAAACCTCTTTAGCAATTCGCCAATTGGGAGAAGAACCAACACTATTTTCAGACAACAAATTCATAATGATTTGAGAGTCTGATTCAATTTGAATTTTTTGCCACCCAATTTTTAAAGCCTCTTGCATGCCTTTATAAACCACTTTCACCTCCGCAAGATTATTGGTAGTAATACCCAGATTCTCTGCAAAAAGGAACTGCACAACACCTTCCTTGTTTCGAAGCTCCATCTATATTCAGTTTTCCATAACCCAAAGTAGGGTCTTTCCATTGACTTTCTCTTATGGTTTTCTTATTAATATGAAAATGGGGCAAAGAAGCATCCCTAGGATCAAGAGATAACTGATTGCAAATATGCTCCCATTCCGTAGAAAGAGCTTTGGGTGAAGATATCTTGTGTTTTAAACTTTCAGCTATATTGATTAGTTTTTTCCCAGACAAAAGATCCTCTCTTTAACCAATAAATAGAACGAATTATTATTTAATTAATAGGTTGTGATAATGTTGGCATTTCTATTGAGAATGTACCATGACAATGTCGTGCAACAAGAACACTACGACATCGCAAAAACTTGAAAGGTATGGAAAAGAAGATTTAATAACTAACCTAACTTCTGTAACCTCACACATACAAAGGGGTCCGGGTTTGTATTACATGTTGATTTGTCCTACCGAGGATGCATATCCATTGTTTATGAGTTACGAAAGTGCCCAAGATATTACTTTCAGATTGACATCAAGTTTGAGATTAAATTAAGTGGACTCATAAATGGCTTTCATCTAGTGGAAGGATGAGTCTGATCAAGTCGGTCCTTCAAGCTATGCCTATCTATGTTGCCTCGGTCCTTAACATCCCTAGCACTATTTTGAAACAGGTGGATACTATTTGCCAGAAGTTCTTGTGGAGTGGAGCTCAAGATAAGAAAAAGTGGTCCTTGGTGAGATGGGATATTCTTTTCTCGCGAGAAGATGGTTGGAGGCTTGGGATTTAGATCTTCTCTAAGAAAAATAAGGCATTGGTGGCCAAGTTATATTGGAGAATGCTTGTTTATCCTAATGATTTATGGGCAGCCATGTTCAGAGCCAAGTATGCTTGAGAATAATCCTCCTGAGAAAATTATCAGATCTACCTTGCCTACTAAGGGATCTCTGACTCTGAAGTTCATCAAAGTGGGAGAAGATATGATTAAGAACCAACTTTTTTGGATTGTTAATAATGGGCAATGTGCTAATTTTTGGACTGATTCTTGGGATGGGCAGCCCCTCTCATCCATCAATTCCCCCAACTCATACCTATTATGGAACAAATGCAGGAGTTGGGATGGGTCAAGATTGCCCAGTATGGTAAACCAACTATTCAACCATGGGACATTGGGAAATCTTGGATTCCGCCTGTGGAGTGGCCAATTGCTATGGATCATCAAGTGTAGTTGTTGCTTAATAATATTTTGAAAGTTCGTCCTTCTTCATCTTCCCCAGGAGCTTGATAGTGGGGTTGGGAAAGGAGGTCTCTGTACTTATTCTTCGCTGTGTTTATGCCTCTTTGGTCACTGAAAATCCTCATCCTCTTTAGTTTCTCTTCAAGCACATTTGGCATCCGGTATGTGGCCTAAAGTCAATTTTTTTTGGCTTCAGTGTCCCCTGAGATTTCACCTGAAATCTGCGACTACCCCTTTTAAAAAAATTCGTTCTTTTCAAGTAACGGGTCATTTTGTGTTTGTTTTTCCTGCATTTGTTTGCATTGCTCTAAGATATCCCCAGAGAGTCATAAAAGCCAAATTCGACAAATACCCACATGCTAAAACTCACTCTATCCCTTCGTTAGGTTTTGTCTGAGAGAATTTTATTTATTTATTTATTAAATAAATAAATTTCTTTTAAAAATAGATTGAGCTAAAATTGGAGGATTTAGGTTATATAAAGCACTTCACCCCATCATTATTACCACAGAAACATTCACTTGGGGAAGAATTTTTGCAGATCAACTAATTAGAGAAATTTTTCGAGCAATTGCCTGTAGCTTCTTTTGTTTTGTTTTATTTCTTTTTTTTGTGTTTTGGTTTGTTTTCTCCGGCAATTCGTAGCCTATTCATTCTTCTTGCTAGATCTTTCCCCAGGCCTAGGGTTTTGAAAAGCTATCTAGTATTTTTAATTACTAATCTGTCTACAAGTGATCAGAGCTTAGGATTCTTTCAAAGATTGCAAGAAGTCGCTTGGTCCAAAAGGTGCAAAAATTGATTTTATGAAAATAAGAAAAATATTGCCATCAATGCGTAGAGCTCGAGAAAATATGCACTTTTAGAGAAAACAACACCTAAAAGAGCCATGGAATGAAAGTTATGGCACATGCAAGTTTTTTTTGCTACATCTTCCCGGACCCTTTCCAAAATGGCAAATTTTATTTTGTACTTGTGTTTTCTTCACCAAAAATCCAAAAAAGGAAAGAAATGCAGTCTTCATGCCAGTCGCAATTTTCAAAGTTGCCTTTCGCATCCAATTTCCACGCTGCCTTCAGTGATGAATTTTCACGCAATTTTAAAGGCGAAGTCACAATGCAAGTCACACTTTTGGAAAAGAGCTATCTTTCATGCAAGTCGCACTTTTTGGAAGGAAGACTTTAAGTGGCAATGGGAATTTTGGCAGTGGCAGGTAGGCAGAATTTCTTGCCTACCTAGCAGGTTACTTTTTCCCATCAAGTCAAATCACTTAAGTTGCCAATGAGAATTTTGGAGGTGGCAGGCAAGTGGAAATTTCTTACCTACCTAGCAGGGTGAAAATTCCCATTATGAAAGAAAAATCACTTAAAGCACCAATGGGATTTTTAGAGCTGCCTAGCAGGTTGACTTTTCCCATCAAAGAAGTTTATTCACCCATGCAAGTCGCATTTCTAAGGAGGCTATTTTTCATGCAAGTCGCACTTTTTGGAAGGAAGGATTTAAGCTGCCAGTGGGAATTTTGGCAGTGGCAGGCAGTGGGAATTTCTTACCTGCCTAGCAGGGTGAAAATTCCCATTATGAAAGTCAAATCACTTAAGTGAAAGATGGGATTTTTGGAGCTGCATTGCAGGGTGGAAATTCCCATTGCTTTGACTTCCTATTTTTAGCAATTCCTCTTGCCAAAAAGTGCAACCCACCTTGGCATTAATACATGCATTTAATGATATTCATTAATATTATTTCTAGTCAATTTTGGTGCCATAAATAGAAGGAAAGTCAAGGCAAGTGGATGAGCTAAAGAGAAGTCAAGGATGCATGCTAAAAATAAATAAAATAAATTCATAAAAAAAATCCAAGCATGTAGACTTGGGCGCCCAAATTAGAAGAAGAAACATGTTTTTTAATTATTAAATTTCCAAAAATAGGGAAAGGCAATTATTAAAAATAGCATGCAGATGGCTATATAAGCATGGGACACCATAAGGGAGAAGCAATTAATTTTTTTGATGAAGTTTGCAGCCCGGAAAGGTTTTGGTGCCAAGGGAAGGAGGATTTTGCATTAAAGAATATTTTCCACTACCGGGAAGCTTCCAATTTTGGCGCCTAGGGTTGGAATAGCTTGATTTTTGTTATTCTAAGTGTCTACATGTTGGTATAAGTGCCCATGTATTCAACACAGGTGCTCATATTGGTGAAAGAAACTCCAAATCATTGTCAGATACATTGAATATATCTTCAGAATCAGAGGAAGAAATAGATCCAGATCTCATAATTGCAAATGCTTCCAAAAAAATCATCCACTTGTTTCTAATGCAGCCCATGTGGAAGTTATTGCATGGAAAATTCCTTTCATGAGCTTTTGCATGTGCTCCCAATCTTCCAATTGAAGCCTTCATTGAATTTACTTGTGTTTTCCTTCACCGAGTGCTTTCCAGAATTTAAAATTGCTCATATGCAATTAAAAATAAAAGATGATGAGTTTTGTCTGAATTATTTACTGACAAACATTGCACTAGTGCATATACTGGAGAAGAATTGCAAAATCTTCAAGGATAAAAGGGGAAGACAAGTCAGAGGTAGCACCCGCAAGAAAATCACAGTCAGCTGCTTCCAGATCCAGTTTGGTGAGAATCAAAGGAAAAAGAGTCAACCGCATGCAGAATATGGAAAAAGAACAAGACTGGGAGTGTTGCAGCTTTCTTCTAATTTCTTTTCCTCTTTCTTCTTCTTTCTCTTATTTTCTCCGACAAAGTAATTGAGCAATCGATTAAATTATAAAACTTAAGTGATTGGTTTAAAAGCCGTTACTTGAAGAAGTCAATTACTTGGAAATAGGTGGCAGACATGCAAAATAGAAGGTTCTATTTTCAGTTATAAATCATGCATGTCATGCAAAGAGTAATTCTAGGAGGAAGATTGTCAGTTGTCCCCTTTTCTATAGCTTCCGCATGCGGGAATTCATTAAAAGCTTCCTATTTGTAATTTCCCTCTATACACTATAAATAGAGGAAGAACCTACGGGTTAAAGGATCAGAATTTGTAATCAACATTCTTGTGTTCCAGACTTTGAGCTAAAACCCTTGATATCTTTCTGAAAGCTAAGGAATTGAAAGGAGATAGATTTCCGAGAACTTTGTGTCAATGGTACATTTGTTTCTTATTTCTTTTTAGATCTTTGTATAAACTTTGTGTTATCTTAGATCTGAATCTGAAACTTTCCTTTTCTTTAAATTCTGTATTTCAAGATCTATTTGTTTATCTATGTGCATGAGATCAACTCTGTGAACTATTGGTTAGATTGCACATCTTCTTTCCTTTCTTCCCGTACTCAATTATTTCCCTCTTCCGCACATATTTCTTACAGTTGCTTACTTGCTGCAAAATTGCCTAGCTATGGTGCATGAGCTACGTGGTTAAAGTAAAACCAACAGATAGATATTAGAAAATATAATTGACAAAATCTTACACGGAGCCTCACCGGTAAATGAGGGAGATTTATCTCATGACTGCCTAGCTTTTAGTCACAAGCAGAAAATCTAGCCAACAACTTCTTATCCACCGAAGAGTCTTAATCGTAGATCGTCTTCGAAGAGAGGTTTGTATGCCCCGTTTCGATGTGCTCTTGACCTTCATGATGAGGAATCTTTTGCTCATCTTTTTTCTCATGTCCTTGGGTTATCCTATTGTGGCAACTTCTTGCTTCTTTATTTAAGGTGCATTGGATAAATTTTGAATCTCTTGAGCAGATTTTTAGAGTTTGGCAGGAATCCTTCCCTAAAGGCCAAAATCTTATCCCTGTGATGTGGAGTGGTATTTCTCTTCTTCTTTGGAATATTTGGAAGGAAAGAAATGATGCTAAATCTCTATATTTGCATAAATAAATTCAACAACAATAAATCAAATTAACTCATGAAATGGAAAGTACAAAAATATAGAGAAAATGAAAGTAGAATGGAGCAATTTCTATTGAATATGAGAGGGCATTTTATACAATTGCTTTCTCCTAAAATCATGGAGTCAAGTCTTATCATTTTATCCCCAAATCTCTCCTTTATTCCCTAGTCTTACTCCCAATCCCAAGATATTCTCATACATTCCTATCTCTATGAGTTGTGCATGACAACTAATTGTGCACACTCACATATTATTTAAATATTAAATAATACTAATATTTAAACCATATGTTCACACTATGAACACTAATTTCCTAACAAGAAACAGTAGAATTTTCATGCAAATTAGTAAAGATAGCTCTTTTGTTTGGGAGAAGACCAAAATCAACATAGCGGAAAGCCTGAAACATAAGATATCTTTGCCTCAAGATCTTTCCCTTGAATGGAAACATATTTGTAATCAGCTTAACTTTGATCCTAAGGATGTTTCTTGCCCTAGGTTGTAGAATAAGAAGAAAGCTCCAAGGGATGGCCATTGGAATAATCCTCCTCCTAGATTTGGTAAGTTGAATACGGATGGGGCTTCCAGAGGAAATCCTGGGAAAGCTGCTATGGGAGGCATTGGTAGGGATGTTGACGTGGGGTCCAATTCTTTTTTGTTGAGAATCTTGGATTTACTACCAACAATCTTGCTGAGGTGAAAGCTATTTACAAAGGCATGCAAGAAGCCTTGAAAATTGGATGGCATAAGATCCAAGTTGAGTCGGATTCCCAAATTATTATTCACTTGCTTTCTGATATGACGAGACTCTCCTCCCAATTGGCGTATTGCCAAAGAGGTGTGGAAGATAAAACAACTAAGGGGAAAATTTCAAGAGGTCCAATTCAATCACATTCCTCGTGAAAGGAACAAAGTTGCTGATGGACTAGCTAATTGGGCTCTAGACAACAAGGACCTGTTTTGTTATGGCATGCCCCCTCCATGGTGGTCCAACAAGCTTCAGGAGGATATCAGATATATTCTTAATCTTGATTCTCTGTCATGATTACTTCTGCTTTTTGTTGTATGATGCTCAAGCTTGGACCAATAGCTTTCAGGCTTGGCACAACCGAATATGTAATTTTTGTTTTTCTTAATATAATGTTTTGTTTCAAAAAAAAAAACTTCCAATGTGATACTTTTGGAATCCTATTTTCACTCAGCATAGCTACATCTGAATCTCTTACTACAAGAGTTTATTAAAATTTGAATCCTAACGCTTAATAGACGTTTGAATCATGCACTTTACAAAACTTGATTCATACCCAATGAAACTGGATAGCTATTTCTAGCATTTGGAAGTGGTGCCATTTACTGTACCCAATTTTAGGATCATGCTCTTATCATAAGCAAAAACTGTTTCATAATATGAAGTTTGAACACATTTAATTGCTTTGCAATCCCTTATTCTATAATATCTTCCAAATTATCTTTTAGCACAATTGTATTGTAAGGAAGCCCCTAATATTTCATTTGTTAAAGCAAAAATATGACAAAGCTGAATTATGAGATGACATTAATATGCAAGTTTATAATTTTGGTTTACAATTTGGAACATTCAATTGTCTTTTGTGTGAGCTGTGAACTTTTTTAGGTCTACGGGGGGCTAAACATACTATCCTATGATATATTTTATTTGTATAATGTAAAATGCACCAATAAACCATTTGTTTTTCTTTTCTGTCATTAAATTTTTCTACATCTTTAATGTTGACATGTACCTTATCTGACATTCATTTTAAAAATATTCAAGAATCCAAAGAATATTACACTCTTGAAGTAGGAAAGGAATCCAAAGAATATTACTAATTGGTTTGCAAGTTAATTTGGTATTAACATTATTAGGCTGACTAACAAGAGATATTTCTTCTGGATGCATGGCTAGATGAGATCTGAAGGAAAAGATTATATTGTACAAGAAGGAGATGTCGTGTTGTTTCGATTTAATGTGTAATTCTACTTTTGAAGGTAACTACTACCTTCATATTCAGTTATTACTAGTGAATAATGTAAATCTTAAAAAGCTGTGGGAAAATCAATGCGTATTTTTGCACTAGATGATACATGATAATACACAAAATGTGTCCAACTATTTCATAAATGATCTTTTCCAGGATCTCATATCTATCGTGATGTAAAGAGTGGAGCACTCTAAGCTCATGCTGCTACAGGTACTATCCTTAGCTCGTTCTTTAATATGTTGAGTTCTATTTTATCTAGCTTGTACTATATGTGAGAATGAAGATATGGGTTTTATTAGTGAAATTAGCTGTCTTGCACCCAACATATTAAGTACTGATCTGTGTTTTTTTTTTTAAATTTTGAATTAGACTTATGCTTAACAAAGGTCATTTCTGATACTTTTTTCATTTTCTTTTTGGTGGGTCAATGGTAGTTGGGAAAGGGTCGCCCAACCTTTCTAAAATTGACAGAAAATTCAAACAAGCTCAGAATGTAAAACGTCAGCCTGAAACAGGTCATGGGAAGAAAACCATATTTTCCTTTTACATTTTGATATACATAGATACAAAATTATGCCCAGTCTGGAGCACAAACCAACAATGAATCATGGAAGAGACAAAAATCAATCAGAACTAAGCCTAATAATATGCTATCCATGGTTAACATAAGACATTAAAAAAGAGCAACATTGTAAAACATCTCCAAACTGAAATAAACCTGTATCATCAAACAATTTAAGTGCCATCACGTGCCTACACATTTCATGTAATGAACCTAGTCACTACCTTATTTTATATTATAACATGTATAACCAATCAAAAGGTTCTGTAATAATATGTACGTTGCATTGGTCACAACTGGTAGGCTTATGCCTTTTGGCTAGGTTGCCAGGAAACAGGCACGGGTACGGGATTGGGTACGGATTCGAAACGCGGAAATACCAATTTTCAAAAACCCTTGGGTACGAAACGGCATGGAATCGTCCGTACTATATATATATATATATATATATATATATATACACACACACACACACACATACATATACATACATATATACATACACACACATATGCATAATACTCATTTTTGTCCATAGAAGATAAAACACTAAAAACACTCAAAACACTTTGTATTCATGAAAGTTCAAAACATTCAACATGCTTAAATTTTCATATGCACATAATTATAATCTAGATTCTAGAATATATCATCTAGATTTTCCTGAAGTACTGCTGAAACAGAAGTAACTAGTTTTTATATTTTTATTTTTGGTGTTTAAAAAATAGAAGCACTGCTGAAATGGTACAGATAATGCCCCGGGTATAGCGTAAAATGGTATAGAAACGTCTCGGTACGGCAGACTGTTTTAGAGTTTTGGAAACGTTTCAGGCAAGTATCGGACCAGTACCAGTACCGGATTGCGTCAATATGCGGGTATGCTGCCCTGGTTGGCGTTTCCGGCTAACATAGCCTTTTGGATATTGTATATATCCATCTATCATTCGTATGGATGGCATTCTTCACTCTTTTTGGAATATAATCTATATGAATGGTTTATAGATTTCACATAATAGACCACATGCCTATAACAAGTAGTAATTAAAGAAATCCATCTTGCGACTTGTGGTCTATAAGGTCGTTGTTGGCTTGTAACCATGGTTTGTGACAATTTTTCTGGTATTTCACCTATTTGTAGACACTTTACTTTTCACACTTACAGATGATTTTGCTTTTTAGGCTATTGGCACATAAACTCCTTGAGTGCACGCCTTAAGGGGAGTATTGAGAACGAGATTGGGTTGGTTGGTAGTACTTGGGGAGAGAGTCATTTTTGTGGCATTGGCCTAGCTTGCCCTAACATGCCTCATTACTTCCTTATGACCACTGATACCCTCAACATTACCACATTTACATCATTTGCCTATAGCACCTTCAAATCAGCTTCATACTTTCTCAAGTGTTTGCTTTACCATTCTCTCTCTCTCCCCTTTTACCTTTTGTGGACGATTTGTGGTTGAAGGCATCAACCATGGTAGATGTTGTCTAGTGGAACCCTTTATCCAACCAATTACATCAACTACATTTAATGTTGTCAAGAAGAGAAATAGTGACTTTTGGTTATGTTCCCTATAAATAAGAGTTATTGTTGTCATTTCTCTATATCATCATCACGTAGTCCGCTTTGCTTTTGCTTGGAAATTTTTCCGTAATGGCTAAAGAGGTTTCGGGTTTAGTGGAGCTTGTACACGAAGGTCTACTTTGAAGCTTTGGGTTTTAGGAGCAACAAGAATATGAGCTGCACCAACAAGGTCCACCAAATCTTCTGAGTCTTCGACTTTAGTCTACATAAGTCTTAGAATCGTCTCTCTTGATCCACTCAAAAGGTGCTACTAACCCTTATCTTTCCTTTATGTTGGTATGATTGATTATGTTTGATGTATCATGTATTAGACTAGGATAGAGTAGCATATCTTTGTCTATTGCATTATCTCTTATAGCCCATGCTTAGCTACCAAATGGCATTACAACCCTTAACCTAGATATCTTAGCTCTTGCTTATTGTCATTACTCTTGCAACCTTAGGATTCCAGGTAAACCCCACCCCCATATCATAGACATAGGCTTTGGAACTCTAAGCCTTTGATACGAGTGTGGATTACACTCTTATATATCCATGAATATTACGCCCTTAGTGCTATCCTCGGCATGTGTGTTGACTCTAAAATGGTCCTCTACTCATATCCTAATCTATATTATTGAGAAGAGAGAAAGGATAATCATATTGAGTATCTTAGCTAAGATACTTTCTGGTAAACCTAGTGTGAATCTTACTCCACCCTTGATTGAGTCATATTCACGTTTCCTTTTATTTTTGTTCATTATAGGTATTACACTTAGCACATGTCCTACGCAACATTTTTCTTTCTATTTCCTCGTTTTCCTATACTTAAACCAGACTTAAGAAAAGATGTTAACCCTTTTGTTTTCAAAAAGAGATAATTTCACTAATTCAACTTCTGTTGGCTTTAGTCATCCTCTATGATATTCCTTCCTTCAAGCTTCTTCAAGCTCTTGTGTTAATCTCATTTCACCATGGAGGTTCCATATTGCCTCTCTAGCACTATCCATGATTTCCTTTTGCTTTGCAGCATTAGGGTAATCACTGATTTTCTTATCCGGCTTATGTTTTACTTTTTCCTTACTCTTTTGTTTGCAAGATGTGCCTCCTTGGCTTGAATACACTCCACCATGCATAGTGATGTTTACAATTTGGCCTCCTTTCTAGTATCTTCCTTTCCTTTGACAAGCATAATATTTCTTTTGCACCTTGGTAACCATGAGAACACCCTTTTGTGCAGCTTCATTTTGTAAGATATTTTTCTCAACCATGCAAATTCTTCCATCTTATGCTCCTCTCTCACAACCTGCACAAGTGCAAAACTTAGGACATTACCTTTGATAATGATATGACACACTGAGTTTAAAACATGTTCCCCATGCACGACTACTGCCACTTCCTTGCCCGTTGTGCCCATAAGATCTTTTGCTTCTAGTGAATCCTAATCTTGATTTGGCATTGTTGTCACTTGTAGTAACCTATGTGATTTTGCATTACACACTCATCAATTACCCATTAATCAATAATGTCGTGGGAATTTGATTCAGATATTTTGCAACAACACTACAACTCTATCTATTTTGCACGCCATAATAATGGGAAACTATTATCTCATGTGGAATGCGACATACCTCATGACATAGGATCATTTCCTGAACCTTCTTTTTGTTGCAACTATTCTTTATATGGCACTTAGTCTTGCAACTAGTGTATAACAACCCCATTTGCATCTCTTGTACAATGCTAACTGTAGTCATTATATGTTGTTGCATTGCCATAATAGAAATATGTGTTTCTAGGAACAAGCTAACGCATTAATCAAAATTCCCTCGACTTTCATCCAAAGTACGATGTGCAAGGCTTCACATGGCTCGACAAAAGTCTTCATTTCCAGCTTCCTTTAAAACAGAATTAATAAATACTTAACAAACCACCATGCATGTTATACATTGGATGAATCTTGTAAGTGATTTTAGATAGAAAAGTCTTGAATCGTGTGTCATATGCATGCACACTGTTCTTCATTTCCTTCTTTATCACCTTCCACGGACATATGCTCTATTGTTTAAACTTTGGTATGTGAAATTCCTTCATAAATGTGGCCTTGCGTCCGTCATAGTCAACCTTTGGCTGGTTTAGATCCAACTTCTGATTAGCATGTATGCACCCTATGAAGTGAATTCATCACAAAGTGACTTGATTTTTGTTTCGATGAGGTCACACTCTTTGTGTGTCAAGAAATATTGCATTTGTGAACATGCTTGCTGGTATCATCAAAACCCTTATACTTTGGTAACTTCACGTCTTCTCATATAATAAATGTTCCTTTGGCTTGATCTAAACTAGCACTTACACAACACTTCCCAATACAACTTCTATCCTTGATCCACTCGGAGAAACCATACTACCTATGGCCAATGTGGGGTGACTTGCTTGAGTCGTGATTCCCTATGATACCACAATTTGATTTACAATTTGTAGTATACGAACTTTTGTCGTTGGGCTACTTGCCTCAATGCTCTATATGCTCTACTTTCTTAAATAATTGAAGGCACCCTCACAACCTCCTCTGCGACAATACCACACTCCACCAAAGCAGTAAACTTTCTCATCCACCTTAGGTGTGTTACCGCTTCCAACCAATGGTGTAAAATCTACCACTTGTTCCAAAAAAATTCAATTTCACTCTATTGAAACCTTGCAATATCACTTCCACTCACAACCTCAAAACATCTATCTTCCAAGAATAAAATCACATACATGCATCGTCTTGTTGGCAGCTCCAACTTGGGTGTCCTTCCAGATTTGGGTACTCTTTCTCACTCAAGGTGGCGATTCTCACCACAAATTCCTAGATATACTCTATTTTCTAACTCTTTGCTATGTAGTTCTTCCAATAAAACAATGTTCTCCAACACGCAAGTTAGCAATGTGCCTTCCACGTCCTCCACAAATACCAATGACATCTATCTGGTCTGAATTTCCCTTTCTTCTAGGATTGTTGGCTTCGACATTACTCTGTTGGCCTTCATGAATTCGTAGCTTTAGTTCTCTCTAATAAAAATATATCCATTCTCTCTATCTCAATCAATATAGTCCAAATCCTTTGTGCCTCCAATAGTCTATCCTTCACACAACGAGAGATTTAGCTATCCATAGTCATGGTCTCAAGTCCAATATCAAAAAGCAACATCTTAATCCACAAAGGTATTTCCATAATAAATGACCCCCTTGGCTCTAGCATAAACTCAATCTCGGCTTCCTCAAGACATGATTAAATTGGCACCAAAAATTCCAACACCCAACTTTTCAACACGTCTCTCCACCAAACATCAACGGTGTGAGACCAAACTTCATCCGTTTGATTTAGCTTCTCTAACCTCGCATTTGTCCAATCACACCGTCATCTGAATTGATGAATTTTCCCAATGATATAAATGACTATCCATGCATGTATGTGTTCTGCGTATTCTTCAAAGAACTTCATAAAGATCTCTATATAATTCATCATACTACCACGCCAAAGGTCTCCTTTCGTTCTCTCCTTTAGCCTTAATCATGAAAGCAGGGTTTTACCTTCAAACCACTTCTCAATCTTGTGATTGATTAGATCCATGGCACAACATGAGATGCACTCCTCTGACCTTTATGACATAATGGAACGAGGTCCTGGTAATGAGACCAAAATGTTTCCTAAAATTTTCAATAGGTTTCTCTTGATCCCATGTTGGACAAAACCCTTCTCAACAAATATAAGACAAACTTTCCTATGCTGGCATTTTCGGTCAATCTTGCGCTTGAAAGGATCAGCAAAGTGCAAAAGAGTAAACCACGTGCCTTGAAATATGAGTACCATGAAGATCACCTAAGCATATGTCACTGGCATTCAATCATAGTTTATCATAAGCATTAATGAAACATATAGAATAAACACTACCATGTGATCAAGGTAGCACAACGTAACAAAGATTAACCTACTTGCACAATCCATTATCAGCATACTCTCTCAAGAAGACACGAGTCTTTATTATTACAATACAAAACTGTACATCAAAAACATTTGCTGTACATGCATGACTTAAAGGATTACTAAGATTATAATCTTAAATGCATAAGAAGTGTGCAAAATGCATCATAGACCTTAGTGAAACCCTAGAAATTTATTTTTATTATTCTTCTCCAAACTTGTGTTTCCAAGTTTGTCTCTCCAAGTGTGTTTCAAAAGAGGGCCCCATGGAGGCGTTTATAATATTTGTGCAAATCCTTGGCCTAGCCATCTAGCACATGAATATTCCCATGAATCTTCCATAACCTTCTAGAAGTTACCTCGTTGTATTACACTTGGTAGGTTCTCGAAGCTCCCCATGTGTCCTTTTCGACCTGCATGATCCCTTATCATCTATGACCTTCCACTTCCTGCCATTTGTCAACTCATGCGTAGTCCTGATCCATCCTTGTGCTTAGGTAGATTCCTAGAATATTCCTCAGCTCTTGTGCACGACTAAGTTTGTGTTTTCTCACGTGTACCTCATGCAAATAACGTACATGAGTTGCTTCTAGGAAAACCCATCTTGCGCATCTTTTCTTGGATCAAGATACATTTCATTTTTATTTTTGAAATTTGTTATTTTTCAAAAAGCAATAAACTATAGTCTCAAAAGTACCCTAGATTTGTTAAATATATCTTATACCCCTAAATTTCATTGGAAAAAGTTAAAATAGTCATATATTAATTTAAAATCAATCACCTAACATCCCCAAAATCTAGGAATTTTTTTATCCCAAAATCTGTGTCTCTCCAGACTTAGGTAACTACGATTCAAATTTATTTAATACAAAGCATAAAATTGCAAAATAGTGGCAAAGAAACAAGGAAAAATTGCATAATTGATAAAATAAAACTTGTTACAATAGAAAATGATCGTTTTTATCATATATATGAATATGAAAAAGTAATACTAATTTATATCATTATCACCACACCTGAATTCTAAAATCCTCCCCAAGGGTAGTGTTCCCAGGATTCCTATTTTTCCTTTCGGGACCGAGTTGCTGTTGTTGGGAATCAGAGGAAGATTTGTCTCCATCTCTTCTTCTTCGACCTTGTCTTCTTCTGTAATATCCCTTTCAAGGGATTGGACCACAACCAAGTAAATTAGCTCAAACCCTAGGATAATTAATTCTGATTTTAAAACTAGCAGACTGAAAATTAAAACCAGCGAACTGATTTCCTGAACAACAATATAAAAATGAAGTCAAAGCACTGAAAACACCTCAAATAACTTTGCCAAAATTTAGATATATAATTTATGCATCCAATAGACCATGAATCAATGAGAAATCTGAAGCCACACACAGCTGGAAATTAATTATTGATCAGCGAAGAGCAGCCACATCAAAATTATGAAATATGGGTCTAGAAACCCTCAAAATTCATAAGAATGAAGATTCCGGCTTTATAAAATATGGCAAATCAGATTATGAAGTGAAAGATCAACTTTATGCCCTTAAAGGCATCAAACCCTACACCAAGGTAGGTCGCTCCACCTAGGGAAAGCAAATAAAAATATGAAAATGGATGATTCTCCTCAAATCTGCAATTTACTTCAAGCTCATGCAATGTTGGAGGGTTTCCGTCCTCCAATAAAACCACTAGAAGGGTTTTTGTCCTTCTAGGATGCCACACAAGAGGGTTTTCGTCCTCAAGTGGAAGAACATGGAGCAACAGGCTCACAATGCCCAAATAGAAAAATGCGCCAATAGTAGATGATGCAAAAATGAGGTCTTCACTTCACTTTATATCCCTCCTTTGGTGCCAAGGCTAAGAAAGACATGGCCGACCCATAGGAGATGTTATATTTCTTCATTAAGCTTCTTTTATTTGCCTTTAACCCAACCGACCTGCTTCAAGAGGGAAAACACTAAAAAGAAAACATAAAAATTAGAAAAACAAATGCAAATGAAAGCTCAATGTTCTTCTCCAACTCCTCTACTTCTTTGCCATGGAGAAGGAATGGAAAGAAGTCCAAGTTCTGATCCTCAAGTGGGAAAAAGGGACATTACATCTTCCTCATTGTTATCCTCATCCTCATCTTCCTTGTCCTTGTTATCGTCATCTTCCTCCTCTCGCTTCATGATCGTCCTTTTTTCTTCATATTACTCATTAACATTTCGCGAGGATAGGCCTTGTTGGAACCCAACCTTTATGTCTCTTCTATCATGTGTTCTTTTTCTTGTTTACCTTTTTCTCCTTAATTTTTATTACTATTTGAGGCTTTTTGCAGAGGGCCATGATCGATTATAGAAAGAAAAATAACATAAGAAATATATAACTAATAATTGAAGCAGATGCGAGTGGTAAAATTTATAACTTTGGAAGGGTTTAAATATAGAAGATTTGCATTGAGACTTGCAAAAGGGTACTTAAGTGCACCTATAAGGTACAAGATTTTCCTTATCCATCTATGTAGTTGTATGAGAACCTTGCACTAGTGATTTTTCTAACAATGATCCCAATATACCAATGGAATTAATCACGTTGAATGGGACATATAAATCAGGTCATCAGTATGTATTCAAAGACTGATTGCGACTATAAAGATCTATAAGTGCACCTGAAAGTAAATTTTTTCCCATATCTATCTATGCAATCTTAATTAAGAATCTTGCATCAATGATCTTGGTGTTATTGAACTCAATTTATAGATGGAAGTGACTACACATTGATCGGTATGTGTAAATCAATTCATCATTCTCTAATCCATGCATATAAAGACTAATTGCAACGACAAAGATCTATCAGCTATGATTCCCATGTATAAACATTGCTCACGATGACGGAGCTCTATTAGTGCACCTACAAAGTAAAACATTTTCTAAATTTGTATATGTAGTTGTAATTAAGAATTTTCCATCAATGACCTTGCTGACAGTGATTCCAATATATTGATGGAAGTGAATATACATGACCAATTCATATGAATCAATTCATTCTTTGAATTGTATTGCAATGTCCCTTCTAGGGCAGCGAATGGGGGAGAAGGGTTTCTCCTCAAACCCTAATGGATCAGATCTGAAAATGCACCATCAACCAACAAGCATCAATCTGAAAATGACTGCAAATACTCTTCAACCCTATTTGAACAATCAATAATCAGCCCTCTAGGGCAGCGAACTGTATAGGAACTTCACATCAACATACAACCATGCAATAAGAGCTGAAAATGCTTCCAAATAATTAATTCAACCATGACAATATTTATCAATCCAAATTACATCAAAATAATAGAGAAAATAAGTGATCACACCCAATTGTAATTATTTTTATGACAACAATAGTACAGCCAAAACCAAGGGCTGGAAATAATAGATAATCCTCTCCAAAAATCACCAAAAGTGTAGATTCAACCTCATAAATTATGAGAATCAAGAATGTCAACTCAAAAGGCCAAAATGTGCCTTATAAAGCATTGGACTCAACCCCCAAGCAAGTCGTCTAGGGCTGGAAATGAAGAAGAACAATATAAATTCATTTTGAAGCTCCAATGTGACCTCCGTGTGAGACCACCCTTGCACACAAGAGGGTTTTTTCATCCCCTAGTGTGATCCTATTGAAGGGTTTTGTCCTCAATAGGTGGCCAAGGAAGGGTTTTCGTCCTTCAATGGCAAGAAGAGAAGCTACTTGCTCCACCTCCAAGGAAATCAATCTCCAAAATAGCATAAACTTTCTTTGGCCACTCGATCCACCTTTATATCCTCCTTTTTGGTGCCAAGGATGAATTAGAAGATTACTTCTCATGATCGACCTATTTAATGGAGTGTACTCTTTGACCTTCACTTAAGAAGACCAACCTTAATGAAGGAGAGAGAATGGTTCCTCTTGCTTGTATCCTAAATCATCCATCACCTAGTTGAATCACTCATAACCATGTTTAGTAATAAAAATAATTGAATAAAAAAATTCAAACATTTACAATTATGGCAACATTCACCTCCCTTGCTACCCTTCCTTGAGGCCCACGAAAGGTGGAATGGACCCAAGGCCTTAATAGTAATTAGCTTGGAAAAAGGGACATTACAGTTCTCTCTTCCCAAATTTGCTTTCCCTCAAGTAAATGCAAACTCATATGCTCATGTATCATCATATCAAGGTGGAGGAACATGTTGTAGTGCTCCCATAATCAGGATCCCGTCCCTGTCAAATGAAGGATCTTCAGCCCAAACAAACTCATACCTTTGTTGTCCCTCCCTTCATTGCAGTCTTTTCAATATCAACTTCAAAAACAACAGTAACTACTCCTTGGGCATACACAGCTGTACCAAAATCCTTCCAAACTGCTGTAGTTTCCATCATAGAGCAAGAAATGGATGAATAATCAACTTGACCACTATCCCTCTCATTGCAAGATGCAAATCAGATTGTGGATGGGCTGGAAACAATTCACCACAACCATAAATCACATGGAATCTTATCCAAATCAGGGCTATCAAATCTGATTTGTTTGTTTCTTTCAACTGTAACCTTCTTTCCACATCATCCAATGATGGAATCCTTAAATGTACATGCTTGCAACTGCCCATGACTGCTAATGGCAGTCCCACATCTGATTTTTTCATACTCAGCCACATGACAATGGTATAACAACTATCAAACTGAAACCTTATTGGAAGAGACAATTTTATGAGTAGTGTAGAAACTGAAAATTGTCTTACAAGAATTGAAAATTTGAGAACAGATCTATAATTGAAAACAACAGACACATTGGCCCTTAGTTCAAGATTCTTGCAGCCCATACTTATCCCAACTTGGTGTAGAAGATGGCTTTCAACAAGAAAGCTCCATTTTGCACATAATTTTTCAAGTGTCCCTCATAAGGAAGTAATACCGAGTATGCTTGGAACTAACCAAAATTATCACCATGGAGTACCTTACCTAAGGGTAAACCCTTGATTGTCTCTATACATTGAGTTCTCTGAAAATATGCCTCTTCCTTCTTCGTGGTGGCCATGCTTGGAACTCCATCCACTCTACCTTGAAGTATTGCCTTCTTCCTTTTATCCTTGAATCCCAACATAAGATATAAACAATGCATACCCATACTTATGCTCACCTCTTCTTGATTGTTGTTACCTTGCTTATTTTGGGTTCCCAATGTTGCCTCCAAGCTGCCCCACTGAATTTCCTTCAGAAATTGGCCCGGATCAGATCCTATGAGTGCTGGTGGATGAGTGCAACAGTCATATATAACTCTGGAATTCTTCAAATCAGTCAACTTGTGGTTGTATGTGATTGTTAGCAGCATTCCCAACTCAAAATCCTTGGACATTAGTAACATAAGAAAGGTGCAACAGCTGCAATACTTGAAATCCCTTTCACACATCATGTTAAACTCAAAGAGCTTCATCATATATGTCAACCTACAGCTGTCCAAGGAGAGTACTATCCTTCCAAAATATGAATTAAGAAAGAACATCATACCGTGGCTGTAGCATTGTACTTTCTCATTGTAATGTCCCTTTTTGGGGAATTTAAATAAATATTCCAGAATTCAGATTTTAATTTGCAGCAGACTGGAAATTTATTACAGCGAAGGAAATTTATGGAAATAAGTGCAAAATGTCTTCAATAAGTATTTGAAAACCCTTAGCAATAATTATCAAACACTTTTGAATTGATTTCAAGCAAAATCAATTGAATTTAGGCAAAGTCGAACTGCTGGAATTAATTATCCAGTCTGGAAATCGCAGCAGCTGGTTTAGGGCTCGATTAGCATGAAATATTGCCTCGATTTGCATGCAAATGCAGATTTTAACTTGAAAATGTATGGAGACTTGGTTTACACAATTAATTTGATGTTATTTGCTCACAACAATTTAAAATCTTGATAATGAATACTTGAAAACAATATTTGACACAGAAGCTTTGCACGGAAACAAGACGGTGCTTGTGTATTTTATTACTATCAAAATCAAGCATTGCAGAAAAATGAGAGAGCTGCAATATTTATAGATATTGAACAACTTCTATCTCATCCACAATATATAGAAACAAATCATCTAGTCTGAGCAAATATGCAGAAATAGCATATTGCTCTTAACTGCCCCTATTGCCCCTCATGGAAATCATCCGGGAACAAAATATGCAAGATAGAACATGATCCCACAAACATTGGGATGAGAACACTATCACTTAGTTAACTAACAACTAAGAATAACTAATACCTATTGACACAAGTTCAAAGTATTTAAATTAAATACTTTAACGTATTATATTTATCAAATATCAACTAATGATGAATTAAGCTAAGTTTTATTCCTAACATTCCCCCCTTAATTCAACATGGTCTTAAGTGAACAGGAGAGAAATTCTCTAAAACCCTCAAATTTACCTCGAGCAAGTGACTTCGTGAAGTCATCTGCATGTTGCATATCTGTTGGGCAATATTGAGCCGGATGTTGTTGTTACAACATGTTCGCAATGAAATGTACCTGCACCTCAATGTGTTTGGTGCACTCATGAAAAACTGGATTCTAAACAAGTTTTACTACTCCTTCGTTATCAACATGTAGGATAGTTGATCTTTTGTGGTATTCCCAATCCTTCAAGTATATTTTGAAGCCATATCTCTTAACAGATAGCTCCACATGTTGCACGATATTCTAATTCAGTGGAGGATCTTGAAACACAAGTCTCGCTTCTTACTCCCCATGATATCACCCGATCCCAAAAAGAATACAAATCCTCAAGTGGATTTTCTATCATCTATGTTTCTGCATGATTTGAATCTCAATATCCCGTCAAGAAGAAATTATTCTTCTTCAGATTCTAGGCCATAGTCCATAGTTCCTTTGATGTACCTCAGTATCCGCTTTGCTGCTTTCCAGTGAGAAACCCTTGGTTCTTGCATGAACCGTGAAAGATAGCTAATTGCATAGTTGATATCCAACCTAGTGTAAGTCAAGTAGATGAGACTCCCGATCAACTGCCGATAGAGAGTTGCATTTACTTGTGGTGATGGATGCATTTCGAGACAGTTGAAGTCTTGTCTCCATAAGTGTGGAAAATGGCTTACTATCCATCATATTGAATTTCTCGAGCGTTGTCTTGGCGTATTTCAATTGTGACACAAAGATATGATTTTCTCTTTGCCAAACTTCAAGTCCAAGACAATAATGCAGAAGCCCGAGATCGGTCATGTCGAATGATCGTGTTAGATCTTTCTTTGTTGACTCAATCATCCTCACTGATCCTCCAGTGATGACTAGATCATCGACATATACTACAACGATCACTATCTCCCCCTTGTTTTTGAGATAGAGATTAAGATCATATGAACTCTGTTGAATCCATGTTAAATGAGATGCTCGTCGATTTTTATGTACCATGCCCTAGGAGACTGCTTTAGACTATATAGTGATTTTATGAGTTTACATACCTTTTCCTCTTTACCTGGTATGACAAAACCTTCTGGTTGAGTCATGTAAACTTCTTCCTGTAAATCACCATTAAGAAAGGCACTTTTCACATCCATTTGGTGTATTTTCCAACCAAATTGTGCAACTAGAGCAAATATTAACTTGAAAGTTTTTATCTTAGTTGTGGGAGCAAAAGTCTCCTCATAATCAATGCCTTCTTTTTGAGCATATCCCTTAGCAACTAGTCTAGCCTTATGTTTATCAATTTTTCCGTCTGCTTTGTACTTTGTTTTGAAGATCCATCTGCATCCAATCAAATTTTTCCTTGGTGGAAGATCTGATAAGTTGCCATGTATTATTTTTCATAAGTGACTTATATTCGTATTCATGCTAGCATCTTTCCAAGGTTTAGATTGTAGGGCTTCTGAAACCGAGGAAGGCTCAATAGTTTCAACAACTTTACCCATTAAGGCCAAATTGACCTCATTTCGAGCCATCTGCGAGTCCTCATTCCAGTGGTAGATGTGTCGGGACACTATCCAATTTTGCATCTCTAATCATTCTTGTATACCATTTAGGCATACTTTTTGTGGTTCTGTGGGAGGTTGAATTTTATTATCTTCCCCATCATCACTTTATCGTCATCAAAATGATTACCATCCTCTTCTTTCATTGTAGGGATGATTTTTTCATCATGTGAGTATATGGAAGGAGCATTTGCTTCTTTTTGCTCAAAGAACTCAACATCCCGACTAGTGTATACCCTCCTTGTTTTTGGATTCATAAGTGTCTATAGCGAAGTGCTTCATCACCGTATACCAAGAAGATAAGTTTTTCCGATTTCATATCAAGCTTAGTTCGTTGTTTCTTAGGAATGTGCATACTTGATTTAGATCCAAATACTCTAAGGTGTGAAATAGATGGCTTTTGCCCCGACTGACATGCTTCTTGTGGTGTTGCCCCATCAAGAGTTGTAGTGGGAACTCTGTTTAGTAAATAGACTGTCGTTTTAGTGCTTTCTTGACCCAAAATGTTTGTGATTAACTTGCATCATCAATCATACATCGCACCATATCCACGATAGTATGATTTCGCCTTTCAACAACACCATTTTGTTGTGGTGTGTGAGGGAGCCATTTGATGACGAATGCCATGTGTTTTCAAAAAATCATTGAACTCATTGCTGGTGTATTCTCCCCCTCGATCTGAAAAGTGTTTTTATTTTCCTACCAGACTCTGTTTCAACAAGGGCTTTGAACTTCTTGAAAGTTTGAAGCTTGGTCTTTTGTAGAAAGATAGTATATCCACATTTTTCTTGAAAATCATCAACAAAGAGCATGAAATATTGAAACCCAAAGTGGCTAGGTCTCATTGGTCCGCACAAATCGGTATGCACCAAGTCAAGTTTTGCCTTAGCCCGAAATGTACTATGTTTGAATGGTGCTCTATTTTGTTTTCCTGCCAAACAATGTTGACATTTATCTATACCCTTTTTTAGAGGTGGTAAACCCCTAACCATGTCGTATCGACGAAGTGTGTCAAGATAGCCAAAACTCACATGTCCAAGTCTTCGATGCCATAGTTGAGCTGATGATGTATCCTTGGCTACAAGTGTTTGATCATTTCGTTGAACAAAATCCAACTGAAACATTCTTCCCACATTCGAAGCTTTTGCAACAATTTTGGAGCTTCGTGACTTATCTCGAATTAGGCACATCTTTTTACCGCCTTTACAATCAAAGTCAATTTTGAGATTGTGATATAATAATTGACTCACGGATAACAATTTTTTTGTTAAACCAGGGACATAAAGAACATCTATAATTTTACAATTATGATGCCCAAGTGGTAGTGAAATGGAACCAATTCCTTCAACACTTTGTATGATGTATCATCACCCAAAGAGACATGATTTTTGGTGGGTGTTTTACTCATTGTGAAAAACCAATATTTCTTTCTGTCATGTGTGTGTCGAGTTGCACCTGAGTCGACATACCAAATTTGATTTGTAGAATTGGATACTTCATTTGACTGTGCAGAATATAGGAAGTCATCATCATCAAATTGATCTTCTTGTTCGGCTACATTTCCTTGTTGAGTTGGTTTCTTCTTCCACTTATTATTTTGTCCCTGTTTACTCTATTGTTGACCAGATTTTGTTTGTTGGTAATTAATCTTTTTACCACTTGATGATCCTTGTTGGAATGTGTTGTACCAACAATTTTTTAACTCATGTCCTTTTCGACCACAAATAAGACATTTTGTTGGTCCTTTTGGCCTTGTTGAGTATTACCTTGCTTTTGAGGTTGTTTACTAGACTTAGCCTGTTTTTTTCCTTTTTGATTAGAAGCAAGTGCCTGCTCTTCAGTTTCAGTAGTTGAGTGAATAGCTTCCTCTTGTTGTAGCATATTCACTAACTCTTCAAAAGTTGTTGTTTGACCAATTATGTTTAATGTGGTCACAAAAATCCTATAAGGAGGAAGAGCTCTCAATACTATAGGCATGAGTGATGTGTCAGTTACTTCTTCAAAGCTTGAAGTGATGCACGCAAAGTTGCTACTCTTCTCAAAAACATTTCAACTTTTTCAATTGGTTGCATTTTCAAGTTCAATAGTTGACTATGGAGATGAAGTATTGTGTTCTTATTTTTTGACTCATATACTGTTTTCAACTTGTCCCAAGATTCTTTTCTTTGTAGTGGTCTCACGAATATGAGGTTGTACGTCATCTAAAACACTAAACAAGATTATTAACTTTGCTTTTTGATTTGCACGATCAAATGTAGCTTGTTGTGTAACATCTATTGCAGATCTTATTAATGTACCAAAAACAACGGACCATAGATTTTCAAAATCAAGTTGTGTGCAAATTTTTGTTTTCCATGCTGGATAATTATCAAAACGCAAAAGTTGAGAATCGGCAAAAAAATTGGTGCCGTAATTGCAGTGACCATTGTGAAAAGTGATAAATAGTAGAAGAAAAAATTGAACACTTTTCCCCCTTAAAGCATGCACACCCCCCCAAAAATATTATTTTATTTATTTTGGGCTCCTTTTCGATCGTGTACTGATGATTTTTGGCACTATTGGCCTCATATAAATTTGGCTGTGGCGATTTGCAAAAATAAAATGGCTCTCTTGGCCGATTTGAAAAAAATAAAATTTTGGACTCTTTGGCCTCTTTTGAAATACAAACAATCTCTATTTTTTCAATTTTTACAAAACAAAGCTTATTAAAAGCTGGACCAAGACGTAGAGCTCGCAAAAACACACTTTAAAAAAAATGGCACCTCAATCCGAGGTACCAGTTGAAAGTTATGGCTCTTTTAAGTTATAAAATCAATATCTTTCTGGGCCCCTTTCCAAAATGCGTTATAATAACCCTTGGCCGCACTTTTCTTTTATTGTTTCTCTTTGTACACATGATTTTTTTTGCTTGGAGGCGACTTGCTTTCTTCTTCCAAGTAGGAACTTGTCCTTCCGTCTTCCAACGCAGGAATTTTTTTTCTTGAGGCAGCTTGTCCTTCCTTCCAACACAACTTTTTTTGTTGCAGGTTGCAAATCTTCTCCACGTTCAATTTGTAGTCTTCGTTTCGGATGCAGGCACGTTGGAGTTCGTTGAAATATCCTTTCTTCTACTCCTCTGGCAGGTGCAGGTTCACAAAGAAACTTCCACGTTTGATTGGATCTCTTTTTTTTAAATGCTCAAATACAGAGAAGAGGAAGAAGAATACAAAGTACAGAGAAGAGGAAGAACAAGTAATGTGGGGAGCTTGAAATCTTGGGTCCCCATAGATCAAAAATATTGTATATCTTTTTTTTAAAATGCTTCCAATTAAAATAAAATAAAATTGCAGGTACAGGTAATTTAAAAAACAAAACAAAGAATGAAACAATGTCACCTTTTGCAAGAGAGTTACATCCAGGTCTGCAAGGGCCTGTGATTGCACTCCAGGTGTTCTTCAACTGCAAATCAACCGTGATTCAGGGTGTGGAGCCGGGTAGGGGCTGTGAAATGGTTGGGGGCAACTATGGCTCCTCCTAGCTCTGTAATTTCTCCAGATCTCCCTAAACTTCCCTAAAACTTCCTACACTCCTCTCTGGATCAGAATATTGCTCTGATACCAAATCTTGATAATGAATACTTGAAAACAATATTTGACACAAAGCTTTGCACAAAAACAAGACGGTGCTTATGTATTTTATTAATATCAAAATCAAGCATTACAGACAAATGAGAGAGCTGCAATATTTATAGATATTGGACAACTTCTATCTCATCCACAATATATGGAAACAAATCATCTAATCTGAGAAAATATGCAGAAATAGCATATTGCCCCTAACTGCCCCTATTGCCCCTCATGAAAATCATCCGGAACAAAATATGCAAGATAAAACATGATCCCACAAACATTGGGATGAGAACACTATCACTTAGTTAACTAACAACTAAGGATAACTAATACCTATTGACACAAGTTTAAAGTATTTAAATTAAATACTTTAACTTATTACATTTATTCAAATATCAACTAATGATGAATTAAGCTAAGTTTTATTCCTAATATAAAATTCAATCACTTCCAAGTCGAATTGGCAAAATACACTGTAAAAATCAGAATTGGCACCAAAAGATCTTCTATAAAATAATATTCTGTAAATCTGAAATGTTTAAAGACAAAGGTGAGAGGTTTTCATCCCTCACTTTGGTCCTCAATTGGGGTTTTCGTCCCAAATGGAAGATATGAGAATTTATCTCAAAATCTGGAAATTACAAGTCAAGTCGATATGCCAAAATGAATCCCAAAACCCCTATTTATAATGATTTCCCTAGCTTGGTGCCAAAACCCAAAAGACATGACTTTACATATATCTTGGCTGACCCCTTTAATGATGATTTTTTCTTATTATGGCCGACCCATACATAATTTTTTTATAAAAAATACATATTAAATGATGAATATTAATGTTGCTCTTCTCCTTGACTCTTCTTTCTTTCTAACCACGAAGAAGGAATGGCTAGAAAATTTGAACTGGGTCTTCTACGTTGGAAAAAGGGACATGACAGTCCTCCCTCCCCAAGATTGCTTGCCCTCAAGCAATCGTAACTGTGGATGCTCAAGGATGGCTGCACTCTCCCATGTGGCATCTTCGAGTGGAAGATCTTTCCAACGAACCAAATATTCTTTCACGAACATCCGGACTTCTTCTGAATCAAAATCAGTTTGCCTTCTTCATCAAGTGGAGGCAACTCAAGTGAAGGAGTAATGTGTTGTCCAAGGGCCTTCTTAAGGCATGAAACATGGAAAACATTATGAATCTTGCTATTTTCAGGTAGCTCCAATTCATATGCAACCTTTCCCACTTTGTTGATGACTTTGTATGGGCCATAGAACCGTGGTTTCAACTTTTCTGCTCCCTTTTGCTTGATGGAAGTCTGCTGTAAGGTTGCAGTCTCAGGAATACCATGTCTCCCACTTCGAATGATCTCTCTGTTCTATGCTGGTCCGCATACAACTTATGTTGATTTTGTGCTCGAAGAAGATTTTCTTTTAGCACCTTAAGAATTTCTTGGCTTTGATGGACTAAATCTTGTGCTTTTGGTACTCTACTGTCAGCCAAGACTAAATCATCAAAAGAAGATGCATCATACCCATAGAGAGCCTTGAATGGAGACATACCAATAGACATCTGGAAGGTGGTGTTGTAGCAGAATTCCACCATGTACAACCATTTGATCCATGTTGTCTGTTGTCCATCAATGTAGTTCCTCAAGTATCCTTCCACCCACTTGTTCACGATCTCGGTTTGCCCATCTGTCTGAGGATGATAGCTGGTGCTATGGGCAAGTTGAGTACCCACCAAATGAAATAGCTCCTTCCAGAACAAGCTCAGGAACCGGCTATCTCGATCACTAATTATTTCTTTAGGCAGCCCATGCAGTCTAAATACTTCCTTGAAGAATACATCAACAACTATGGAAGCATTGTATTTGGCTGGAAGAGGACAAAAATGTGCATATTTGGTGAGTCTGTCTACAACCACATATAAACAATTCTTACCTTGCACCATAGGCAGCCCGGTAATGAAATCCATGGAGATACTTTCCCATTTTTGAGTGGGAATGGGAAGTGGCTGAAGTAGTCCCGCTGGAAATGTAGTCTCTGCTTTGTTCTTCGACAAATGAGGCACTCACGGATGTAATTGAGCACTTCTCCTTTGAGTCCTTTCCAGTAGAATCTCTCCCTTATGCTTTTGTAGGTCTTGAAATAGCCTGGGTGACCTGCTGATGGATCATCATGGGCAGCTCTCAGGATTTTGCTTTTCACCTTTGATTCGGCACAAGATAGATCCTGTCCTTGTATAAAATCAGTCCATCCTTAACCTTATACCTCCCATCATCAATTACTCCCTCGAAGACATCACTAGCAAATTTGTTCTTTGCATATTCTGTTGTGATCAAAGTCTTCCAATCTGATGTTAACTTAGACAAAGAGCAAAAGTATGACTCACATGGAATGTCTTCTTCTACCATGTAACTCATTTGAGGCATGCTGGAAGTTATTCCTTGTAGGGTAATTCTTCTATCCTGGTCCATGAAACTCATTTGCATCTTTTGATAGTTGAGAGTTAATTCCCCCAACAAACATAGCCATTGGACCCCTAATACGATATCAAATTCTGCCACCTCTACTACAAAGAAATCAGCACATACCTCATATGTTCCCAAATTAATACGAAGCCCAACACATCTCTTGGTGCATCTCATAGAATGCCCATTTACAATCTTCACTGTGAAGCCCTTGAATTCTTCAACAAATAACTCCAAGTCAGTGACCAAGCTTGCTTTGATGAAGTTATGAGTGGCTCCTCCATCAATTAGTATGGTCACCTTGTGCTTGTGCAAAATTCCCTCAACAATGAGAGAGTTGTAACTAGGTGCTCCCGTAAGAGTTGCAAGAGTACTAGTTACTTCTTCTACTTCATCATCATTACTGTAATCATCATCAGGGTCAGGAATAACTTCAATGTAATGAATTTTACCTTTGCCCAAACAGCGATGCTCTGGAGTCCATGGGTCCTTGCATGAAAAGCATAGGTTCTTCCTTCTTAGCTCGTTCTTTGACTCCTTCTCAAGGCTGGTTTTGTGCAGATCCTGGGGCACCTTAGGCAAGGGTTTCTTCGGCTGTTCCAAAGTGGTGCTTTTAGGCTGCTTAGGGGCTTGTTCCCCTCTCCCTCCATGCTTGGGTAAACTGCTGATTGCTGCTGTTTTTGGAGCAGCTCCTTCCAAATTCAGAGCCTTCTTGATTGCTTCCTGCAAAGATAATGGATCAAAGGCACGTACTAAACCCTTAAGGGTTCCATTAGTCCTTCAACAAAAAGGACAATTAGTCTTCTTTCGGACACATCTTCGATCATCACTGAAAGTCTCTAAAAATCAGCTACATACTCTTCAACTGTGCCTTCTTGTTTAAGTTGAGCAAGTTCACGAAAGTGAACTTCTGGATCCACACGATCGAATCTATCTATGAGTCTTTGGAAAAACTCACTATAGGTGTGTATCTCGCTGTGGCCTTGAGTCACCAATCCGTGGAACCACCATTCGTGAGCAATTCCTTCCAAGTGAAGAGTGGCAAATTTTATGGCTTCTTCCTCCATCATGGGTTTTAAGGACAAATAGGTGTTTAGCTTTTGAATCCATGCTCGGGTAGTGCCTTTAGTAGTCCCATCAAAAGTGGAAAAGGACAATTTTCCTAATGCACTTTGCACTTCACCGTGGGATGCAGTATGTCTAGGTTCAGGCCTAGAGTTTCTTCCCTCTAATCCCATGAATTGTGTGAAAGTCATGGCTCTTCTAATGTCTTCGGAAAATGACATATATTCAGCGAACTTTGCCGGAATGTCACTGCTACTTTGAGGCTCAACATTGGGTATGGCTTCTTTTTGTATGAAAGTGGGCATCCATCTTGATCCTCGGGATGAAGTAGAGAATTGTGTGGCTAGCACTTGATGGAGGATTAATCATGCCAATAAAATCAAGACCCCATTTGAGAATGGTTGATCTGCTTGGATTGGGTGAAGTGGAAGGGCAACCAACCTCTTTTTACCAGTAAAAAACATATTCTTTACATTTTCTGACCCATTGATGAGCATCTGCAAATAGTGTGGGCCAAAATATCCTGCCTTTATAATTTTCATAGTAGTTGCTTTGGCAGAGAAGTTTCCACTAGAAAAACCATCATGGAATTTTGTCAATACCTTGTTCACCTAATCACCTTCAATACATCTTAACAACACTCCATCAATATTCCTTTTGAAGAGAATCCCACCAATCAATGCATAGGGAATTGATTGCAATCTCAAATGCCTTCTTTTTGCTTTGCTTAAGTTAGGAGGATATGCACCATTGGATAAGAATGTGGTCATGTCATCAATCCAGCTGTGGTCATTGAGTGAATTTCCTCTATTCTGCAGGATTTTAGCGTTGTGTGAGAGTTCCTCCTCCATTAAGAAAGAGGTTTTTGATCATTTTGAGTGTCCAAAACAAGCTGCTCACAAAGTGGCCATCTTCTTACTTGTTTTGTGGCTTGAATAGTCATGTCATATTCCATAATCTTGGTGACCCATCCAACTCTTTCTCACTAATTTCTGCTCCCATAATAAAGTCTCTCACACTGGAGTACAAGACTAAAACTTTGATGTGTTTAGTGGCAAACATACTCTTGAATTTCTTAAAAGATCTCATGATGGAGAAGACTTGTTTTTATACATGTTGTATCTTTATTCATTATCCTTACAGTGTTTGACTGAAGAAAGCCAGGATGGTTTGCATAAACCTTAATCATTTTGTTGTGTCAAAACAACAACAATACTAGATTCAGCTCCATATGCATATAGGATGAAATCCTTGGAGTAATCTGGGTTGATAAACGTGGGAGATTGAACAATTTCTTGTTTGATCTTGGCAAAGCTTTCTTTTCCTTTGCTGCCATCCATTTAAAGATTGAATCCTTCTTGAGCATTAAAGTGATAGGCCTAACCAATCCTGCAAAATTAGGAATAAATTTCCTAACAAAGTTAATCTTTCCAAGGAATGATTCTACAAAGCTTTCTTATGAGTTGGAAAGGAGAGAGATAAAATGGCTGAGATTCTTTTTGGATCAATGGTGATACCATCTTTTGAAACAATATGCTCCAAGAGCTTGCCCTAGGAACTACAAAATTACATTTCTTGGGGTTAAGAGATACCCCAAATTCCCTACATCTCTCAAAAACTTTCTCAAGATGATTAATATGATCTTTACTCTCCTTTGAGAAAATGGTGATATCATCTAAGTAGACGAGGATGAAATCATTGATATATCCTTTAAAGGAAATACCCATTGCTCTTTGGAAGTGGCACCTATATTTGATGAACCAAAGGGAAATTTTTGATATACATACGTTCTCCACTTGGTTGTAAATGCAGTTTTGAACCGATCCTTTTCTAACCTTGATCTGATTAAAACTTGAGTAGCCATCAAGCATGGAAAATCTTTGAGCTCTACTACAGTTTGTAAAATGTGTTCTATAAAAGGTAGTGGATAATGATCTTTTAAAGAAGCTTTGTTCAAATCCCTAAAATCCACACAAAGTCTGATTTCTCCTTTCTTCTTTCTCACTTTGGGACTAAATTTGCCACCCAAATAGAGTATTTGATAGGAAATATTATTTGTGTTTGAATGAGTTTAGACAATTCTTTTCTCATGAGGCGCTCTATTTTGGGATTGTTAGGCTTGTGCTTTTGCGAATGATAAAATCCCGTCTAATTGACTTGCCATTCGTGTCAAGATCTATGGAATGTCAAACAATGTTGGGGTCAAAACCCCTAAGATCTTCATATTCCCATGAGAAGGGATCATTAAATTTTTGGCAAAAAAAGATAAAATCTTGCTTTTCATCTTCATCACATACCTTTCCAAGCAATAGCTCCTTGCTTGGTGCAATTATCACTGGTTGGCAGTCCTCTTGCTTTGCTGTTATGTTTTTCTCTTCTCCTTTGAATTCATCATCATGGACTGAAAATATGCTCAAGAGTGAACAATCCTTTAGGCAACTTGTTTGTCCATAGCTGAATGATTTGATCACCGTAACTCTCATGCAAATTAGATTACATGTTTTAGGAAAATTCAACTTCATTTTGGATAAATTGAACAGTTTGTTCATCATTGTCAAAATACACCGCCAGCTTATTTCGTTATGCGGCATTGATGGCCTAACCACCAGCTTAACATGTTGTTCATTGCCTTGGATGAGGTCTTTAGCTGGTGAAAATTGTGATCCAAGGGCTGCCATCTGGTCTGCTTCTTTGTTCAATTTTCTTGGCACCACTTGCAGATTAACATCAAAACTTTCCAAGATATCCCAAACTCTATGCTTATAAGCTTTCAAAAGTTTATTCTTGGTGGCACATTTCCCTCTCACTTGGTGTATGACCAATTTTGTATCCCCAAAGATATGCAATGCTTTGATTTGTCTCTTCTCTACAATAAGCAAACCATGAACTAATGCCTCATATTCTACTACGTTGTTTGAACATGCAAACTGCAACCTATGAGCAAAGAAGAATTTCTCATTCACTACACCCGCCTCTGCCCCATTTCTACTTTTGGAACCATCGAAGAACATTTTCCATAATCCAGAAGCATTATCTTCTTGCTTAAGTGGTGTGGGGTAATGAATTCTTCTTTGTGAATAGAATAGGTTCCAAGCGTAGTTTCCACAACTTGTGTCATAAAAGGTCAAATTCATAATGTTCCTTAGCCCATTCATCTAATAAAGATCATGAATCGAAGTAGGAGGTATAGAGCTCTTTGTGTTGAAACTGACTCATGTTCTTGATCTTCATGTATAAGACAATTAGATTGGAGAGGAGCAGGGTCATAAGACTCAACATGATAGGAAAATATTGGCTCATCTTGGATGGTAAATCTAGTACCATATCTAGTTCTTAGGAGCATGAGAGATTAATCCAGGAGAAATAACCACCCACCTTAGCTATGAAATCTCTCAACAAATAAATGGAAAACGAATGAGGCAAATCAATAAGCTTGAGACATCTTGGGTTATGGTTAGACTTGGACAAGCATGAAGGGTTAACTCAAGATTTTTAATCACTCCTAAAATGTTAACAGTTGAGCCATCAAGTTGCAAAACACCTTTAGAAATTGGATTGTACTTAATACCTAGGATATCAAAATCCTTTTAGGCATTACAGAAGTACTAGCCCCTGATTCAATCATACATTATGAACCAAGTGTTTGCCTACAATTAGAGACATATAAAAGGGTGGGGTTTTCTTAACTTTGCTTACTTGCTCTTCATTTGCTTGGCATAGGTTCAACTACGTAGGATGATCCTTTTGAATCATTGGATCAGATTGAAGAAGCTACTTCAGAGCTTCATGTAGAAGTTTTTCTGCGATGGAATAGCTAGGCATCCCACATTGTCACATTCACATTTGTCTTCTTCATCTGCTCAACAATGTTGAAGGGAATGCCACTTTAAAGATTTGCATTAGAGGTGTGATGTTCTCTTTTCTTGATTGCTCCAACGTTGGGATTGGTACCTTTGGTTGAAACAGATCCTCTTTTACCGAGCTAGGTGCAGTAGCCATCAGCAACATTAGGCAACTTATTCTTACTTAAATCTGCCCCACTATCCTTTTCTTTGTGAAGAAGATCATCTTGATTCGAAGATGGAGGTTGAACATCCAACACTCTCTTCTTAGACCTTGTATTATCAACAACATGAGTATGAGGTCTATTAGAACTGCCCATAACTTGATTCATTGCAAAAAACTCATCAGCCCCAAAGAACATGAAATTGGTCTCGGGATTGACTTCCTGAGCTCATTCCGAGATTAGAATTGGTTGTTTCGCATTGGTTCTTGTTGATTGGAAGAATTTTGAACCATATATGCTTGAGCTTGCAATGAATTTGCACAAATATACTGATTGTCAATGTTGCGGCAAATTACATGGAAAACGCCATTTTGTTTCTTGTATCACATTATTTTGCACTAGAACCAATGCTTTACTTGAGACCTAGCATCAGAAGTGGCTAGGTAGGAACAACTGTTGAAGAGGAAGGTTCAGATTTTGACCACCATCATCATCCTAAGTCACAAGGTTCGAACAATTTTTTAGGCTTAGTGTTCTTCGCCTTGAACTTGATATGTGGTCAAAAAGTTCGCTAAAATTCATGTCATTCGCTTTTGGGAAAAGCACATAAAAACCAGGGATGGTAAGTGCCTTCAGTTAAACACAAAAATTGCTTGGCGGCTCTGATCTTTGCTATTCGCAACCTGGTGTTTCTATTTCTATTTGCAGGTTTTTTCTGTGAATTTGTATGGGCATCGGTGTTGGCATGGGAGTGTGCACAGTCACAGACCCTGGGCGTGGGCATAGTTGTGGAGCTTCACATTCTACCTGGGAGACTTTATTCGGGCTGCCTATGAGTAAAGGTTTCTCATTTATTGCATCGAAACTCCATACTACATCACCGTTGCTTTCATACTTGCATGCAAGAACATTTTCCATCAAGGTAGCATGGTAGGAGATTAACAAATTTTAGGGTTTTATTTTTGTTTTTATGTTTATAAAGTCCACGATTATATTTTCATATTTCAGTTTATAAAGTTTAGGTTTTTATTTTATTTGTATGTTTATGTTCACGATTTCATTTTTATGTTTATTACTCTAAAAGTTTAGGTTTTATCTTTTATTTTTATGTTAATGACTTTTAAAGTTTGGCTTTATTTTTATGTGTATGCTAATTTTTATTTTTAAGTTTACGTTTATTTTAAATTTCATTATTTATATTAATCTTTCAAAAACGTTTTATAATTTTTTTATTTCATAATTTTTGTTTTCTAATATATGTTTGTTTTTAAAACTTACATTAAATATTTATAATTATTATTTTTTAAAGCTAATAATTTTGGACTTATATTTAAATTTTCGTAATTAATTTTTTTAACATATTTATTTTTTACTCAAATATTTTTCATTTATATTTAAGTTTAGTAATTATATTTTTATATATATTTATTTTTTAACCTAATAATGTTAATTGAATTATATATATTTTAAAATTTTAATAATGTTTGTTCATTTGTTTATAATGTTTTTGTTTTTATTTTATTTTATTTTATTTGTTGTTTAATTTTAATTTTAATTTTGGGACGTTCGCGCATCACCAAAATTTAGGGGACACATCTCCGCGTAACCCTGCTAATTAATAATTTATGTATCATTTTGATGTAACAAGTAGCATGTAAGGCTATACTAGGGTTAGTATGACGTCTAAAAACTTAATATTACATGTTTAAGATTGTGGTTGACCTAATTTCATATGTTTTTATGTTTTTCTATTAATCGAACTTAATGGCGATTTTTTTTTCGAACTTTATTCTCCATTTTGTTTCTTGTAACTTAACCGACTTTTATCCTTGCTTTAACTTGAACTCGAACTCGAACCTTGTTTGAAGATGAAGGTTTATTTTGCCCCATCTATCATTCTCGTTGATTTTGCCCATACCTCGATTTGGATATTGGTTTATGTAGGTTTGATAACCTTGATTAAATCCTTGGTTCGAAGATTGTCCTTGATGAGGGTTTGGGTAATTTCTATAGGATTGGGCTTGTTGCTTTTCTAGGGATATAACTTTATTGGATAAATTTCTGATCAAGGCCTTCATTTCATCATCATCCTTTTGTTTTTGGGGAGAATAAGATGTGGAGGTAGTGGATTAGGGATCTTGTTCAAGAATGGGAGCAATGGAAGGTTTGAGTAGCTTGAGGCAATTTAGGAAACAAAGGCATGGGTAATCTAGGGGCTATTTTTCTAGCTTGTATCAAACAATTTTCAGCCCTAATGGCTATTGGATATGCATCATGTAATTGGACAACACCCATAGATTGTATCATAACAACAATATCAAAATTTAGAGCTCTTAAGAAGTAAAGGAAAGCACCTTGTGGAGTTGGTCTCAAGAGAACTGGAATTTTGTCCCATGTCTTCTGAAATCTGAAGTTGAAATCAGCCATAAGCTCATTGGGGCCCTCTTGATAGATGTTAGCTTTTATAGCAAGGATATGTTGTCTTCTTTCTCTTCAAACTAATGACAAAGGGTTGTGCCAAGCTCATCCCAATTGTGAATGGAAGCAGGTCTCAAGATTTTGTACCATTGAAGTGCTTTTCCTTTAAGTGAAGAAGTAAGAAGTCTAACTATGAACATCATCTTCCGTAACTAGATGAACTGAACACACATTAGCAATATCTTGAATATGATCAGCTGGGGTAGTGAGACTTTCATTAATGTAGAAAGGAATGCTTTTAAGTGCAGATACTGGTATATCATGTTGAGCATTTAGGGCTAAAGAACTACCACCATTGAAGCTAACAAAGGGTAAATTTATTTGATGTGCCATGATTGGAATGGGTCTTAAAATCCTAGAGGACAACAAGAAAGGCCTACTAGGAGGAGTAGAAAGAGTTCTATTTGGAGGAGATGGTGATCTCTAAACTGTTCTTCCTCTTCTTCTTCTCCTAGGTGACAACTATAAATATTCAAAAGGTTCACTACTTGTTGCACTTTGCCTTGTCTATACTCTTCTCATGAAAATGGGAATATTGAAACTTGTAGATATAGAAATAGAGTCGCTAGATGTGTTGAAAGATGCCTTCAAAGGCACGAAATTTACTAAGACACACACTAATCTTAATAAAGTGCTATAAAGTTGATTAAACATGTCCCACAAGGTGTTCCGAATTGTTGAAGCTCAAAATTACACCATGCACTGAATCAACATGAGAGGCCCAGAGATTTTGAGGCAACTTGGGATGATCTCTGCAATATGGGTTCTGCAAAAGTGAGATCAACCTCCGAGAATTCCTCTACCTATTCCTAATGCTAAAACTACTCCTACGGCTGGAAATGCAACTATCTAATCCTAATCTAAGCATCCAAGGGGCCAGGGTTTGAAGGAAATGCATGAAAGGGAAATCCTAAGCTAATCAAGGTGATAGCACAAGAAAAGTGGGAAAGACACTCTCAATGAGGGAAATTGGGAGGAGATGATGGTGAAGAGGGAAGACATGAGTGCCACAGATCAAGACAATGCCTTACCTTCCATTTCTATGCGTAACAAAACAAAAATAGATCATGCAAGGTGGAGAAACATACAACATAACATGTCCGCAATGAATGAAGGGGCAAAAATGCAATAGAACACAAGTTAGGGTAGAAAACAACCACAAAACATGAATTTTATTGCCTTATAAGGATGCACAGTCCATTACATTGAAGGAAGAAGGCACAAACACATTGCAAGAATCCAAATTTGAGGCTTGCAACTCAAAAACACTTGTGTAACAATTTGATATGATGCCCTTGTATTCGAGGGTCCAATCTTTACAAATGAGCATCATTTGCCATTATACACGAATGAGAGAGAGAGATGGAGGGAAATTCAAGTTTCTAAGCTCAACCACCAACAACATGCATTAAATGTCTAAAAACAATCATGGGCACCTGTCAAACCCATTCCCCAATGTCCCATTATTTTTAGGAGAAGGTAAGACACCATACTTCATTGAATCTGTGTTGTTGGGAACTATGTTTTCCCTTTTTCACCCACCTAACTCCATCCAAATTTGAATTTCCTAATTCCAAAGTGATTTACATGATGAGATATTTTCAATAGGGCCAATTTGTCAAATTTGGAATTACAGGACGAAGATATGGCCATGCGGATTTCTAGTGTGCGGGAGGAACAAGACAAAGTTCTACGCAAGCCTTCAAAGACCGCTTTAATTGTTTTTTGCACTTTGGGTCGGACGAATCAGTGGGGTGGAGAACTCGTGGAAGGGCCGAACAATGCCTGTGTGTTGGCGATGTTTGACTTAAGCGCCCTTCTCTCGATGCCTTACCCACTGCCCTACTTCGGTCAGTCCATGTTAACCCGTCGGGAATCGAATGCCCCAAGGAACTGTTCTGCCCCAGCCATAATGACCTGACTTGGCCAGCTAAAATTCCCCAACCCCCTACGGCCGATGCAGAGAACAGGGGAACAAAGGAACAATGCCTCTTGTTCCTCCGAAGGCCGATTTGGCTGATCCAAACCCAAATTTGCCCAATTTGCTTGACTTTTGGCTAAGTCCTAGGCAATAAGGCATTGCAATGGAAGGGTTATGCCTTGGAACATTAAACTTGCCTACAAAAAAATGAATTTTATCCAATTATGCCTGTTCTTCTTCTCGAAGCTCAATGATATTACCCAAGTCCAGAAATTTGATAAGTTGCCCAAATTTGGATAAGAGTAACCATTTTTCTTTAATATATGGCTATTGAACTTTTGTCCAAAATAATATTTATCTTCTTATGCAATTAAAAAAGAAGCCTATCCGCTAATCATCTAGGAGGGCTGCATTTCCAAAGGAAATCGACACCCCGGAGAATTCCTCCTTAATGCCTTTCATACTATATCAGAGAATATCTAGCAAGTTGGGAAGGAAAATTGTTAGGATGGTCTAAATTAGGCTGCAATCAGGTGGACAACACACTTACAATGTTGCTTAATCTCTTATAACAATCAATTCATGTAGAAACAATCTAACTTTATTGCAATTCTAAATGTATAAAAATTGGCAAACTTCATAAGAGAGATGTACGCCCAAAGATCTATCTCAATATTCAAAACAAGCTACTTTATAGTTGTATAATGGAGAAGTTGAACCGTTGCTAAAAATAGAACATGAAGGGTTTCGAATGGGAACGAAAAGGTCATCCTACATGGAGATGACATGTATCAATGCTAGGGGTGGAGTTGAATGGATAGAAGTAAATAAAATCCAAAAATTATCCTATTGTTATTATCTTTAGTTCTCTTTGTCGGGGTCATATCTCCTAACCAGTTGACCCGATTTGTGAATTGGAGGATGTGTTGGAAAGATGGAAAATTGAACTAGAATAAATATGCTACAACAAAGTATGCCACATTCATCTTACAATTTGAAGCCCCGAAATGCTTTTCAAAAATGCAAAATACAGAAAGCTGACAATTTTCTAAAAATGGATTTTCGGGACCTTCTAAAAATAACTCTTCACAAATCCTATTTTGGATCATTCGTTCCTCCTTGAGAAGAAATGGGTCCTATTGCTTCTATGTTTTGGATCAAGTGTGGAAATGCCTCTTCCGATCTTTGAGATAGCTTTTACTAGCCTTTCTTTTCCTGCCTCTTACTGCTCATGTGGATGAGCTAAGTCTTCTAGTCCCATCTCTTCATTTTCTGTGTCACTCACATCATCGCTTGGGATGACTCCCTCCATCTTTGTCAACAGAAACCAATCTTTTCTGCATAGCCCTCAACATCTTCGCAATCTCTAGTCTTCTTACCATATTGGCAGCTACTGCTCTAGTTCTACCTGCCATTCTCCTTGGAGTCATCTCAAACTGATCCTACTTCTGCAACCTCCTAGTTGCATCCTACTTGGGCACTATTCCTCCAAACTCTCAACCAGACTCTTTCTCACGCTCAGCTATAATACCTCCTACCTAAACCTCTCTTGGCTGGAACATTCATACACACTCTCCTTCTACCCAGGGTTGTTAGCAGTTCTGATACCATATGATGCAGTCATGGTTAGAGGGTCAAATGAACGACCATCCTATACCCCCCATGCACAACAGCAGAGACACACATAGTCATGTGCAGCACGAAAACAACTGATTCCAATTTTATTGCTTACAAATGAAGAAATTACAATCCATGCACTCATTGCGCTATTGCAATCTGATAACAGACTTCAACTTCTTGCAGAATTACAACTCCTTCCCAAAATGGACGTCATTTACGTTCTAGAGTCTACAGTGTTACTTAGAGTTGCAGATTCACAGCAAGTCTCCACTTGAACCAGCTTTGTTCCTTGACTTGGTCGGAATTCCTTCACAGATCTAGTCTTAGCTAACTCAGAGTCTTTGCTAACTCCTCCTTGCCAGGGCCTGTGAACAATTACATCCTTGCCTTATAAAGGTGTATAATCAAAAAATGTTATGGAAGTTGAAGATCAACTTCCTTTTGCAGATAAGTGACACTTCCAGATGACTCTTTAGCTTCCATTAGTTATGTGGCTTAGACTATCAGTAGTGATTCATTCCATCTTGTGTGGACATGTGGCACCATTTGTTATGTATCAGATCTGAGATTACATGTCTCCCTTGCTGATCATGGTGTGTTATTAATTACAGCCTTGTGCAAAATGATCGCAAGATTGCAAGATTTGGGTGCATCTCAAAAGATGACACGGAGCTTGCAAATAACAACCGAGACCACAACATGAAGAATTTTGTAGAAGGTGTGTTCACAAACTCTCACAACAAATCACAGACATGGGGGCATCGTATGCGTTAAAGGATTCTTGCAGATCCAAGGTATTGCCTGTGATTTCACAGATTGAGAAGAATCGCAGAACCTTGAAAGACTTTACCAATCAGAAATGCTGCACACAAGTTCGCAAGTTCGCAAATTTTCATAGAACAGTGAAAGCTGTGCAACTCTTTAGGTCACGTATGACTTCAGTGCTTGTGTGGTGATGCAGAACTTGCCAACTCTTCCACACAGAACTCACAGAGATCTTCAAAGTGAGACCTGACTTTGCAGGCTGTGTGACTACACTCAGGACCAAAGCGCCTTCAAGCATTCAAGGGTTGTGCACACTACTTAATTACCACTCCTACTTGTTTTTGTGGATGTGGGATTGCTTGTGGACCCAGATGCTCCTGCATCAACTAATATGAATGGCAACAATGAAATATCGGTCAAGTGAGAGAAAATAATTATAAAGAGTAAAAATGGAAACATTCTTTATCGTCTTCACATAGAGAACTTAGCAATTAGAAGGTTTTGGATCTATCCATGAAGAAAACCATATGATGCCAGATGATAACTCGAGTAGCAAAAGGCTTACCAAGTCCATGTTTTTAGATTCTAAGAAGCTGCTTAAGAGAATTTAATTAATTTGTTAAGAGAGTACCCTTTCGTTCATGAGCTATTGATCAGGAATCCACACAATATCCGATGAGTGACACTCTGAATTGCTAGAACTCAGATGTGTTACATGCAGAATCAAACTATATATAAGAAATCAAAAACAAAAATAGTTGTTTCCATAAATAAAAAGATGTACATGTAATTATAACAAATTGTTAATCTGAACATTCTCTCAAAATATATGATTGCCTATCTTCTCTATCTAAATCTATGTATGCACAATGTAATTGGAGTTACAGAAGGAAAAGGAACCAGTATGTAAGATGAACGCTTGCTCTAGTCTACATATGACACTTGTAGCTTCTGTCTATTAGAGATGAGTTGCATCAAGAGGTAGTGGTTAGCCCTGGTCCTTAACTCATATGGGGATCTCTGCCCCACAATAAGGGAACAAAGTTGAGTCTAAGAAGATGTAGCATTTGTGTTATCTCATGCCAAAGTAAATATTGGTGTGGAAACAGATACATGACCATAAGGTGCTTGACTATGAAGGAGATTGGTATTAGTGTTGACATTGACTATAGGTTTAAAAGTACCATCTAGATCAGCTATTTGATTATATTATTACTTCTTTAGAAATGCATATTGCATTGATTCTAAAATCGTGAATGGTGGTTGCGATTGTGAAGTCATTAGATATTTCTTGACATCTTGTCCCTATACTCATTATGGGCATTGTTTGTGGCTGCAAGGTACACAGGGGAGGATATTTTGATATAAATGACTGTGATGCCAGGAAATGCCTGGGGGGCGGGGGGGGGCGTTTCCCCTTAGAAACGTTTCTGAAACGTTTGGGCAAAGGAAACAGGGGGAAATGGCAAAAACGTTTCCGAAACGGCACAGGCGTTTCCGGAAACGTTTTTGCCGTTTCCTACGCTTTTTACTTTTAAAAACGACTTTACTTTTTAAAAAATGAAAAAACCTTGCATTAAATGAACCCTAACCCTAATACAACTACCTAGACTTGCTAAACACACTTCCTAAAAGCTATATAATGACCTCTTGGGTCCATTCTAAATCACACTCTCATTTTTCTCTTGCTAAATACAGTTTTCATTAAACTAGCATTTAGCATTGTGAAGAGCAAAGAGACATCAAGGAGCAGCTTGAAGGAAGAGTTTAGGTCTACAATTATAAAATGAGTACTATGCATATATATATTATTTATATATTATTTTTATTTTTAATTTTTTTAATAATATATTGTACGGACGTTTACGCGTCATTTAGTATCCAAGGTTTTTTGAAAATTGCTGTTTCCACGTTTCGCACCCATTTCCGTTTCTTGGCAACATAGATAAATGATACATTGACTATATTTGATTTTGAAATAACAATTCATGAAGCCTCTTATGATTTTTATTTAAAATTAGATAGCAGATCTTTTCATTGCTTCCTACTATATTGTTTTGACTTAGTTTATTTCATACATGTCTATCATAAGATCTCTAAGGATTTAATTTCAGAGATATACAATACAATCTGCTAAATCTTATCACATAAACGATGATAAGATTTGTAAATTATACAAAACAATTTTCGAATTGTGTAATTTTTGCTATGTAAAATTAAGTGTAACTAGTGATCATGCATGCCTGTCACATGATCTTTAAGGATTTAACTTTAGAGATATACAATGCAATCTGCAATAATACTTATCACGTAAATAATGATAAGATATCTAAATTCTACATGTCAATCCTCTCTTGAGTTTTAAGAGGTTAGAAATATCATTAACAAGTACCCTTTATTTGGTAAAGGTAGTTTTTAAGGTTATAGCCAAGTGAGACACCATTTCGGTGTGCCTGCAAGGGAATTGTTTTCCAGTTATTTATATATTGTTCATATTTGGGTGTTGTGTCACCCCTATGGAATGCTCAACGCTTTCCCATTAGGTCCACTTAGGGCACTCATCTCTTTTCATTGCATGTCTTTTCTTATAACATTACACAACTTATCCTTTTGCTAATGCTAAGAAGTATGTCTAGAATCTACCATTAATCAGTTTGCCTGCTCAATCAACGCGTGATTTCATTTTCCATGTGACACCATTTTTATACATTGATACTGCTGAATGTTTGTGCCCTGAATCCATTTCACAATGGAAACCACATATAAGGACCTTTGATCCTTCTTTTGCCCTCTGAGGATCTATTTCATTAATGCAGTTTATGACAGAGATGAGTCTAAAATAAATTAGATGGGGTTATCACCATTGTGCATGATATGTGGATATGTCATTAAGAACTTAAAACAAACAGAAGATAACTACGGAATGTTTCTGTAGTTTTTAATAATGCTTGAAATTAGCTCAAAACTCTAAAAAGACCCTAAATGATGATTGAATGCTTGACATTGAGTGAAATCTGTTGATGTATATTTGCAGTAATATTTTTTTCTTTCTAGTTTTTAATCATCTTGGTAGTGTCTGATTTAATTAATTTATAACCTGATATGCATCTGCACCTACTGCTGCGCCTTTGCTTCTTTGAACTTGGCTGTTCATCCTTTTTCCTGTCACTGAAGGTGCTATTTCATTCTAATGGATACCCTTTGGTAAACTTTAATATCTCTGTGTTCATCAACATGCCACCTCTATATCCAATGAAATTCAATCTGCGGGAATGGAAAAATATCAATAGTTGACTTGCTATCACTTACCTTCCAATTTTTCACTTATATTGTGGTGCTATTCTTGCCATCCACCATTACATGTAGGCAAAGCTCATCATGTTGCACAATCTTTCGACTATCCATCTCAAATTTGCAAGGGATCACTAAACTGATGTTGGTTGCAAAAACCTCTTCTGTGGATGTTTCCAAGCATTGGTGTTTGTTGCTTGCCGATGTCACTTGTTGCAATGCCTCTACTCTATATTTATTGATATTTTATCCCTGCCTATATAGTTAGGGATATTGCATCCCCTTCTCTTCTTTTGTCGCTATATAGTTAGTGCATGCTTTTTTGCAACCTGTTCATTATTTGATAGTTGTTATTTGTCTTCATTTCTTGATAATTTGGATATGGTATAGGATGTGCAGTGTCAGCTTGCATCCTTAATGCATCTATGTTGACGATAATCATATCAATAAAATTGCAATTTTCAATAGTTTTATGATACATATCAAGCTATAATTTAAAAAAAAAAAAAACATGTATAAATGCAAATGATGCATATCATATTATTAAATTAAGAGTTAAATATATATGCTTGTATGATAGCATAAATAATTATAACTTACATCAAAATTGTGATATACTGATTTTATATTATTAAAATAATATGCATAATTATTCTGATTGTAATTTTTTTAAATTCATTAATTATCTATTAGACTATTTGTACTAACATTTTATAATGATTTCAACTTACGAAATATCCATAAATTAGGAGGCTGTCATGTATTTTTAATTGTGTTCTGCTTCTGCCACCACTTTCTTCAGCTAGTGAGTTTCTATAATGTATTGATCAGTAAGTTTGGTCATGTCACTATGTACTGATGATGATCTATTACTCCTAAATAAATTGCTTAACAAACTTTGTGCAACCTTTTTTCTCAATTCTAACACTCAAGGGGATTTTGAAATGGTTCCTAATAGCGGTTAGGCCTTTCAAGTATTGGTAACTTTTTTAATCAACAGTTTTAGATGGATTTTTACTATTTAACAATCTCTATTCATGACAGATAACAATCTAATATTGTCTCGTTTCGCAGTTATGAAATGACATGAAACAAAAATTGCAAATTTTCGCAAACATAGAAGCTGATTTTGACAAAATTGAGGTTGGATGTCCCATACAATAGTTTATTTGAGTATTGGTTTCTGGAACCAATTAGAATTTTCCTCTTCAAATCAGGTTGAAAATATGCATGGATCAGATCAGATTCCAGTGCACAATATCCTTCCACGCCTTCATTTTAAATGGAAGGTGTCATTTCGATTGAAGAACAAATGAGCAAGATTTGATGATTTTTCTGTGGGGAAGTAATGGCTAATATTATTTTCATGTAGTTTCAACTTGGTATGATTACCATGTAAAACTCATGCTGGAGTAAATACATTTATCAAATTTGGATGTGGTTTACGTCATTAAAAATAAAAGTTATTATAGCATAGTTTGTGAATTCTTCCATTTCAGGAATTACGATATATAATGCCCTTCAATTATATTGAGGGACTACAGGAATATCAGTTGGCACATCTTTCAAGTAGTTTGAAAATAGGGAAATACAAACATCCGTACAAGTGGAAACTTTCATTACTATTCCTTTACCAAAAATACACAAACGTCAACTTAAACTAAATAAAAAAGTCTATGAGTTCCATGTCTATTGAAAAATAAATAAAATGTTAGGAGTGCTACTTGGGGCTTCCAATTACAAATATATGGGCGGTCAGCTAAGTTATAAGACTATAATGTTGATATTTATCCATAGACTGTTAGATAGATATGAGAATATAGATTAGTTGGTTTGCCTGACCATCTAGAATATAGACATAAGTTCCTTTTCCAACGACCATAGATGAGCTCAACCTATAGGCCTCTTACCTTATCTATATCTGTATGTGTTGATTACCAACTTCTATGTTTTTCTCTCGCCAAGTGGTCTTAGGCACGTGAGTCTAATTGAGTTTAGTTGATCAACTCAATGCTTAGTTTTCTAGCCCATTTATATACACTAGTCACTCAAATACAAGTTGGAAAATATAATTGGCATTGGGCTCTACTCTCAAATGGGAATATAATTGGCATCGGGTTCTACTCTTAGTTGGCTTGCTTATCTATCTATGTTTTTATCTATTAACAATATACTAAAGATGTTTATAAGCATAGGGAATAAAGTTAAATGTAAAGATCACCAATCTTTTGTCCATTTCCACCTTGAACTAGAGAGTTGTTCCCAATAAAGACCGTGAAAGGCCCAAATAGCCTCTAAATCAAATTGTAGTACATATAATATGTTCAAACATTATCACATAACTTCCATCTATCGCTACACTTTGTAGTGAGGATATAATACTCAAATTCTACATTGTCGAGAGCTCACTAATTTGTGAACCCAATAACTTAACTTCACTAAATAACAATTAACAAAAGTGCCTACATTTTCCCTACAATTATTGATTCACATCACTATTGCATATGTGCCAAGGATCCCAAGCTATTCTTTCAAATGTTCTTGGATTTAAGGTTCTTGTTTTGATTGGGGTGACTCTTCCCACAACCAAATGTTTGAGCCAACTGTTCCTCTCCCTTTTGGTTAATGATTTTTTTTTCCTTTTTCTTTTTCAATTTCCTCAATCACCGTTATAGTGATAACAACAATGCTAATCACTTCACTAGAAACATCAACCATTGTGTGGTAGGAACATTGCTCCCCACATCATTAGGAATGCTTGCCACTATCTTGTTAGCACTTTTTCCACCCACCGCGCTAGGACCATCAAAGAATGTTTGGCTAGGAATATTACCACCCATCATGCTAGGAACATCAACCAATGTTTGGGTGGGAACATTGTCATCCACCTTTCTAGGAACATTTACACTTCCTCCTAGGAATATTGGCACCCACCTCGTTAGGAACATTCACAACCATATCGCTAGGAAAATTTCTACTTATACATATGAAGTGTCATGGTTTTCCTATCAAATATGATTATAAAGCATGGAAGTAATTAAAGAAACATGATTAATTGCTTACACACTTTATGCATATGATATTTTTATTGTAACTATGCCATGCTCTAAAGGGTTTTGAATTAAAGTTTCATTGTTCAATTCCTTTATAAAAAACAAGAAACTATATGATAGTTTCCAAATCACGAGTCCCCAATTAAAGCCTTTAAACTATGGTAATTGAAGCTATCGAGACTTTGAAAACACTCCTCCAATAGGTGCAAATACAATATAGGATTAATCATCCAAAGAGCAAGACATTCAACCAAACTAGGTGATGCAAATGAAACTTGGACTATAAAATGCAAAATTTGTTGTAAGAGCGGTGAAAGTTAGATTGAGCATTGACAACTTAAAATTTGAGGATGGGAAGATCAAACAAATTACCAAATTGATGAAGAAACCAATCTTCGATAGGAGTAACCTTAGGTTGTGAACATGCACTATGGAAAAGATGTGGTTCAATTTATAGAGGACAATATTGAATTTAGTCAAAATTGAGAGAACCATATACATAAAAAAATATGCCTAGAAGGCCTGGAAAATAAGTTTATAAACATACAACATAAACGTAAACCATATCAAAACAACTCAAAGAATTAGAAAGGGAAGATAAATGCCTTTGCATAAGGAGATACATGTCATTGTTTGCAAATTGTCTTTAGCATTGCAAGAAGTATGAGAAATATATGACCAATAATAGTAAAAAAGTTGTATGTGTTTATGGAATAAAGTTTTGGGGTGTAATACAAAGACATAAAAGGAACGTGTATGGGATTTTTAGATCTAAATTTGAGATCAGTTATCGGGCAATCAGTTATAGCATGTACAAAGTCAATGATGAATGAAGAAGAAATTAATACATTGTCAAGGACTTTGTAGTGAGGCCAATGCATAAGAGTGAGGTGAAATATGTTTATGAAGAAGATGAAGAAAAGAAAAAGACAACTCAATGTTGTCAAAACATTTTCAAGAAATTCATTGGCAATTGTACTAGTGTCAACAATGACTTTAATAAGAGTTAAAATTGTTCATTTGTTGTATACACAAAAGATGACTATCAACATGAGTGTTATTTTATCCACACCATTATAACAAGCAAAACTAAGGTTTATTGCAATCAATCAAACATAAAATTATAGTGCTTTGAATTTTCACCTCACATGGCAAGTTCTCTTCGTTGATGTGATTCATGAAGAGTTTATACAACTTGCTTTGACCTACTATAGTACACAATGTATGGGCTTCGCTTAATGAGAAGGGCAATACAACAACTTGCATAGACAATTGAAATCAACACTAGAAGACACGAGGTTGAACAACATGTCATCATACAAAAATGTTTTTCAATTGACACTATCTTACCAAGGCCTACTCTTATCACTATCAAAGAATAAGTTAACTTCTTCATTCACCTTACATGTGTGGTCAATGATGAATTTCCTAGAGCTTTGCAATAGAATCATACAACTTTGTCTCCATGAAGCTATTATGCACTATGCATCAGCAACCACAAACAATCTAGTAATGAGAAAGTGCATAAAGGTACACGGCTTGTGGCATTCTATAAATTACATCAATGTGCAACCATTAAACAATTCATTATGAACTTTTTCCACACCCTCTTGAGATCACATGCCCTTGGTTTTCAAACATTACCTATATAAAGATCCACAACATTGATAGTGTGAAAACACATAGGTTCTTGGAATTGATTTAAGGGTAACTTTGTTGTATTATATTCTATTTCAAAGCACATGCTCATTTTCTCACCCTTCACCCCATTTGTTTTCTTGCTCTTAGCCTCATTTGTAATTTGGCCCTTAGGTTCAAATGATTTTCTTTTTCTTCCTCTAAAACAAAGAACTGCATACATGACAAGGACAAGTAATTAAAAATATCTCTGTAATTCATCTTAGACTTAGATGACATGGGATTAGATGACACTCTAGATGTGATAGTAACTTACATTGTTCTTTTCTTCATTCCATTTTTCAATGATGTATATGATTATTTTCTTTATCATTATTGAGATCATCTTAAATACTCAACATCTAAGTAGATAATAACCACCTTTATATAAAATGTTGCTATATTTGATTAATGTTACAATACACCACATAATAAGAATGAAACTTAGACATGACATGGAAGGACAATCTACACTTCACTATATACCTTGTTTTTGTAATTTGAGAGGAAGGCTTAGTTTTCTTTCAAAATACCTCATTTATGTGACCCTTAGACTCATTTTCTTTTCCAACCTTAGCTTCTTATACTATTTTACCCTTGCTTTCATGTGATTTATCTTTTCTTACTCTATTGCAATGATATTTATACAATAAGAGGACATGTAATTGACAAAGATGCTATATATAATTCAGTTATATTTAGATGACATGAAATTAGATATATAATATATATAGTAGTAACTTACATTTTCATTTTCTTCATTTCTTTTGTCAATGTTGTATGGGCATTATTTTCTTGGTCATTATTGAGATCATCTTTGTTTTCCACATCAACATCTATATCCACAACCACAATTTGTACACAAGTGCCATCAAAATCAATTAATGTTACAAATAATCCACATAATAATAATGAAACAGATACACAACATTAAAGGATATTTAACAATTTTTTATACCTCATCCTTTGTAATTTGAGAGGGGCACTTCATAGGTAGTTTACCGATGCCTTTTCTTGGCGGGGTTTCTTTTTTCTTTTTTCTCCTTTTATAGTAGTGGACTACAAAGAAGTTAGGTACAAGAATTAACAAATGTGGCATTTAGAGTTCATATTACATTTAGATGACATATGGAAATACACATGATTAATGTATTGGTAGTAATTAATACTTTATTTTTCTTCATGCCTCTCTTAAACATTTTATGTCCGATTAGTTTATTCAACTTTACATGAATTGTTGTTCTTCTTAACACCAACATCAACAACTTACATGCAGGATGTGGTCCAATTTACAAGTAGATTTTGAGGAAAATGTGATGCCAAATTTTTCATTTTTATTATTTTCACAATATATGACTCCAATGTCATAAAAAAGTATTGATGTTAATCGTCTCAAATAAATCAACTAAAAATTAACTTTTAGAATGCCTCCAATATGTATCAAAAGATTTCATTGATGCATTGCATAGATAGTTACATTAAGTCACGACCCATGTTTTATACCCCATTTGACTAGGTATTTGACCACCCAAACCTCGAAACAATGTGCTTTAAATTTTTATTATTGTATAGTTTATTTTATGCCGATAGGTGTACTTTGTTACAATGAAATTAGGTTGGGTGCTACTAGAGGTACTTTAAACAATCCATAGTTATTGCTTTTTTGCCGTTTGTTTTAGTCATTTGATTTTCGATGACCATTTATTTCATCTCCATCATCCAGTTGACAATCTTTGTAGTGTCATTATTAGTGTCATTGGGAATTTTCTCAAATACTTTTGTCGATGAATTTAACATACTTGATGGTAATTTTTCCCCTTCTATCAGTAAGTGGTAGAGTTTGTGTTCTAGAGCACTTAGAGAAATCATGATGATCATATAAAGATATTTACTTGAATGTATGTATTGTCATTGGTATTATTTGTAGAATCGATCACAAGCTCAAGTGGTCCTATGACTCATGTCTCTAAAAATGTTTTGAAATTGGATTTTTGATGTGGATGTGGAAATGCCAATGCTAATTGAGAAATGAAAAGTGAAAAAGGCCTTGTCGGGACTTTTGAATTCCAAATGGAGATTATTAAATGATAAAGACAACGGTTAAACATTTCTTTTTCCTTTCCATTTTGTTTGCTTTCTCATTCACCTAATTTATAATAGTAAAGTCATAGAAACTAATCAAGTTGTTAAGAGATATATTTTTTTCAAAATATGTTATTTTGATTTTAAGGTGAGAAACTTAAAACAAAATTTTCAAAAGGGTGAAGAAAGTGACATGAAATTTCTTTTGAAGAATCTAAGATAAATTTAAATTGACATCATGTCTATTTGTCATACATGTAAGTAAAGACTACAAGGGGAAATTTATTAGCTACTATTATCTCTACAATGAATTTTGATAAAGGTTTTTTTAATCGATTGAACAAGGGTTGGTAGGCCTACACTATGTGATACAAATGAGATCCTAATCCATGGGCGTGTTGCTACACATAAAATTGGCATGAAGAGGCTTGATTTTACCCAACTACATTCCAAAATAATGAACCAATCAAGTAATTGGTTCAATTTAATACTCAATTGGAGTTAATCAAGCTCATAATCACTTTATATTGTTGTAATTAGTGCAACAAGTATTGGTTGGTCTCCAACCACATTCGAGATTGAACCGAATGCACTATTGGCTCAATTTGTAGCCAATTATGGTGCCAATGGGCCCCAAATAACTTTATATTGTCATAATTGGCATGATGAGACTCAATCAACGTTAATTCATTTGAAATTAAACTAATTACATGATTGGTTCAATTTGGTAACATTTAAGACCAATTGAGTGTTGAATCACTTTATATTATTGTAATTGGTGCGATGGGGCTTGGTTGGCCCCAATTTCATTCTAGATTGAACCAATTGCACGATTGGTTTAATTTGATACACAATTATGGGTCCAATCAAGCCCCAAAACACTTTACATTATCATAGTTGCACAATGGGGCTCACTTCGACCTAATTGCACTTGAGATTGAACCATTATTTGAATGGTTCAATTTAGTACATAGTTAGGGCCAATCAAACTCATTTTATATTTTCACAGTTGTTGTGATGAGGATCAATTGGTTTTAATTATATTTAATATTAAAGTATTTACGCAAATGGTTCATTCTGGTACATAATTATGGGGCAATCGATCCCCGACTTACATTATAATGTCAAAAGTTGGAACAATGAGGTTTGATTGACAACGATTGCATTTGATGTTGAGCAAATTATGTAATTGGTTCACTTTATTTGCAATTGGGCCAATCGAGCCTCTGAATCACTTTAAACTAGTGTAATTGGTGCAATAGGGTTTCTTGGCCATAATTGCATTTGTGATTGAACCAATTCCACGATTGGTTTAATTTTTTATATGTAATTGAGGTAATTAACCCCAACTCACCTTATATTATCACAATTGGCATGATAGGGCTTGCACTCGCAACTTGATTGACCCTAATTGCATTTGAGAATAAGGTAATTGCACGGTTGGTTTAAACTGCTTTACACAATTAAGTCCAATCAAACCACTACTCACTTTATGTTATAACAATTGGACTGATGTGTTTTGGTTGGCTTAAATTGCATTTGAGATTGAACTATTGTGTGATTGGTTCAATTTCGTACTCAATAATAAAGCCAATCAAAGCCCTAATTATTTTGTATTGTTGTAATTGGTGCGATAGAGCTTGGTTCGCCAAAATTTTCATTTGATATTGAACCAATTGCATGATTGGTTGCATGTTTATGTTATTAGGGCTAATGATCCCCAAATCACTTGGTATTTTTTTCAATTGATGTGACGGGCTCGATTGGCCCCAATTGCATTTAAGATTAAACTATTTACATGATTGGTTCACTTTGATATGCAATTAGGGTTATTCAATCCCAACTCACTTTATATTGCTGAAATTGGCACAAGGCTGCTCATTGGTTGGCCCTAATTATGTTCGACATTAAATTATTTGTTCAATTAGTTTAATTTTTCATTACAATGTCGATTGAACCCCAAGTCACTTTATAATGTCATAGTTGGCCCAACGTAGGTGTGTTAGCCTTACTTACATTTGGGATGAACTAATGAAGGGTTGGTTCAATTTAATATGCATTTGGCGCCAATCAAACCCCAACCCACTTTATACCATCATAGTCAATGTGATGTGGCTTGGTTGGTCCCAATTGCATTCAAGACTAAATGAATTATGCTTTTGGTTTCAATTTGGTACATGATTTATTCAAATTGGTATGTAATTGGGGTCATCAAGGCCAACTCACTTGATATTGTTGTGATTGGTGTGCGTAGCTTAGTTGACCCCAATTAATTTCAATATTTAACTAATTGTGTGATTTGTTCAATTTAGCTCACAATTGGGGTTAATCGAGCCCCAACTCACTTTATACCATCATGATTAACATGAGTGGCTTGGTTGATCCTGATCACTACTACATGAAATACATTTTGCACCACTAATCGGGTCAATTTTATGTCATATCAATTGTTGTTTTTCCTTTGATTGTTGGAAATTGTGTTGTAAATGTGATGCAAAAATCAAACAAAATAGATGACACAACTAATGGAAGCTTTTCATCACTTTCTCACTACCATTATTTTGTGTGGGCTCATTTCAAGCTCTATTAAGTCATTTATAATGTCATCATCATTATTTAAGTGTCTTTGTTAGTATACTTATGTACAAAAGTTTGTATTTATAATTGTGACTGTGTTTAAAATGGTGACTTTTAAACTCTATCAAAACATGAGTGGTATGATTATCTTATTTAGCATGAATAGATCTTGTAGATTGTGACCATAAAGTTTATATCTACTTAATAATAATAGTAGACTTTAATTTGGATTTTATATCTTCAAAATACATTAGTAGTATAACAAACCATGATATAAAGGCTATGTTGTCTCATCTAATCAAGGAACATTACAAGAATTGTATAATTATATTGTATGATCTTAATTGTTTCTTAACAAGACACCAAATTGTGAATTTGAAGCTCACATAAGAAAACAAGCTCAAACCTCCTATGTGACTTTGGAACCAAAAATACTTTAGAGTTCTTTTTGGAAGTTAAGTATGTAAATTGTCAGGTGACTTATTATATTGTTCCCTTTGTGTCTCATATTTTTACACTTCTAATACACCAAACGTGTGTGAATTGTAGACATTTCTCAAAATCCATAGGCGATTGCCACCAAACTGTTAGAAATAATGTTATGTTCATATTAGTGTTGTAAAATGAATAATTACATTGATAATTATTCATTAATGTTTAGTCGTAAGATAGAGAAGTATTAGTGCTGGTATCCATTCTGTGTTGGTACCATTATTTGGTATCAGAGTGGTCTGATTGAATTATTTAATGGATCTCTAATATGTTGTACTACGGGGATAGTTCATTGCTAACCTGGTTAATGAAGAGGTCTTGTTTCAAATATAGGAGCTATCAAAGCTGATAAAAAAAAATGATTGATAGCTAATCTAATTGACAGCACTGCTGAACTTGTGTGTAAGCATTCACGGTACGGCTCTGACTGTCGTCAGGAGTGCATTGAACCACCAAAGCTCTGACTGTTCTAATTCTATTCTGCCCACGTTTTCTTTGCTACCTAATTTTGTTCGCAGCCTCCTGATTTATGATCTCATAGTATTCATATTCGCACTCAACATGAAATCATAGATCATAATGTAAATTGAGATGTGAAAAACATATGTGCAAACTGAAATGTCAAAAATATGGCGTATATGTTTTTGACATCTCAGTCTGCGTATAGATCGTGTATAGATTGACTTTTTTTTTGTTGTAAAAGGAGGAGATCAGACTTAGTGATCTCTGTTACTGCTTGTGTGTCATTCACTCTCACCTGCCTCAATACACGTTTACATCGAAGAACACGTCAGCAAATTGACAGCATGGAAACCTGGAAGATAGAGTGAATATCGTTTCAAGCGCAAATCTGAAGTAATCCTCCAATCTTTTATTCAAACTGCAATTTCATCGCCAGCTGTTAACAAATCCTTTCAAGTTCCACCACCATCCCACTTAATTTATTTCCAACTTTTCTAATATATGTCATGTGGTTGTTGGAGGATTACATTTCCCATTGTTAGTGCATTGCACTTTTCCACCATCCCACTTTTCCATCTTCAAAATCCTTGTTCTATGCGCCTCTTTCTTTCCAATATTTCTCTTCCTTCTATTTGACACCTTCAACAGATCTTTTTGACATTTCTTTTGTACATTTCAAGTCTGATTGCTAGTTTGCCAACAATTTTAACAAATCAGTTATCTTTCACGTGGTTATTGTTTTAGTCTATAAAAATCAAAATTGTTTTTGATGTATGTCAATCGTCGTGTTAAGTCAATAAAACTTTGTTATCAAAAGTCTAGTGTTTCATTTTTAGTTTTAGTAATGTAATATCAATTTTTTTACCTTTTGGTCGTCAAGCTTTAGTTTTAGTAGTGTTTCATTTTTAGTTTCTTGTAGTATTAAGTTAAGCATAATCCGTTTTACTTTATGAGTATCAAATTTTGTAATGAACTTATTTTGTCATTTTATAAAAGTCAAATAGTTAAGTTGACTATTATCGTGGTTGTCTTGTCATAAAATACCAAATAAGAATTTGTGTCACTTGTGTGTATATTGTCAATGTTAGAGTTATAAGTCATAAATAAGTCTTTAAAAGAGTCATCATTTTGTGTTAAAAAGTCATTTATTGTTATTGTCAAAGTTAAGTGTCGTAAAAGTCAAATAGGTGATTTTAGTTATGGTTGTATCATGATGTTTTGTCAAAAAGTTTGAAAATTAAAAAGATCTCTACGGATGTATTATTGGTTGAAACCGACGTCCAATATGTAAAGTGCCAGGAAAATAAAATTCAAAAAATTGAGAAGTTGGACATGAGGCAAATGAGGAACCCGAGCAAGTTCAACCTCACAAACGTCAACGATTAATTGCATGGGAGTATATCGGGCACTTGAAAATGAAATAATTCATCACTAGAGGTCGGAGGCAACAGAGGATGGAGGTTTCCAAAGCCTCTCGTCAATCACCAACGACGAGGCCCATATGCTTTGGTGGCACATTTTATTTCAGTTGTGTGTGTTTCATATTTTCAGTGTGTTGATTTGCAAATAAAACTCTTTTTTAGAATTTGGGAAAGATTCATGTTTTTCGAAAGACTCACTTTTGGGGAGAAGGAGAAGATTACAAGGTAGACTCGAGGATGGTTATCTAATTAGTGCCAAACTTGTGGATCTTGGAGATTCAGAATTCAAGTGCCCAAGAAGGAAGGGAAAGTCTCACATGAACCCAAAGAGGTAGGGAGGATACATGCATAACTCGGCTCATCACTACACCTTCACGAGGGTATAAATATAACTTATGGAAATGGTACCTAGTCTAAGCAACGCTTTCTAGCGGTGGTTCAACTTCTTCAAAACATTAATCTTCCTCGTGTTCACATTAAGGGGGTGAATACTAACAATTAATAATGTTCACACTAAGGGGGTGAATGTTAAGAATAATGTAGTGTTCACATTATTAATGTAATCATTTGTAAAATGAATAATTATATTAGTAATTATTCATTAATGGTTAGTTGTATATATTGTTATAACCAACAATATATACACATATATAATTTGTTATTTGTTAGAGGTAGTTAGTATGACTTCCTATTTAATAGGAAGTTGGTTTGCCTATTGTTGTGGCTATATAATAGCTTTCCTATTACCCTTATTAGATAATAAAAGATAGATAAATATTAGTGTTGTGTATCCATTTTGTGCTCGTACCATTACAAACCGTACAAAATTTAGAAATAAAGTAAACTAACAAGATATTGCATTTTAAGTGTAGATCATATCTATAATTTTATTTATTTTAAATAAAATTTAATTTTGTCAACTTTTTTAAAAGTGCATATTTTATGTATACAAATTTCTATAGAGTCGATTTCTCACAACCATAACTTCATCAAAAATAATTATTTTCTTGAGATTATTTGGATACATATTTTTAATCGTAGATCAAGGAACCTAGATTATTTTTTGTACTTTTTATCAATATATTTATTATTAATTGTTTGATTGAATTCTATATTTGACTTTGATATATATGCCTTCGCACAATGATATTTCTTTCTCTCTATATAGGTTAAAACCGATATTTTTCATTAATGAAAGTAAGATGTTAAAGTTCTCGAGCTTATTGTTTTTCAATATTTCGGACACGTTCCCATTTTTCCCTAGTGCCCAAAAAAAAAAAAATTGATACACAACAATATACAATATTTTAGTCGATCAATATGTAAAATCACAATTATTTTGTTTAGAAGGCTCGTAAGACAACAAATTAAATATGGAATCTTGTAACTTTATTCATTAATTTTACTTAAAATTTCCAAAGTGGAATTTTTAGCATATTATAAGCCTCCACATTGTTTGCATGCGATAACAAGACTCATTGTTGCCATATAAGGGGTTTTTCCATAAGGGGGATACAAATTAACCCCCTTAAGGACACACTTTTGTGCTCTTTGCATTGGCTAAATGGAATCTAAATTATCATGGATTGGTAGCATATGCTTTAAGTAAAATATTGAACAAATTGACATAAGCTATAATAGGAAAACTCCAAAGGAAGGGTCAAATTGACATCAAGATAAAAGATCAATTTCTATTAGACATGTATATTTGTAGTAACATTATTAGTAAGGGGAAGTTGATGAAATACTCTTGATTTTATCTTGAGATGACTTAAGCACACACGAATAAAAATCCTTAACTACAACTAGTTGATAGACCTTATATAAATATTATTATAGTTATATTATAAAAATTAAATAAGTATATATAATTATAATGAAATATTAAAAACCCGTATAATTATATAATAAATAAAATAAAGTACTAAACATTCAAATATTATAGTAAAACATTTAAGAAAATTAAAAATCAGAGGCGAGGAAAACATGACACAAACTTATGTAGCTTTGGTTACAGGAGGGAAAAATACAAAGCGAGGAGAAAGGGATAGACAAATGGTGAGAGGATAAGGGATTGCATAACACCAAATTATTTCAAGAAAAGGGAGACCTCCTCTAATACGGTAGAGGAAAAAATGAAGAAACTTAGAAAGAGTATGTGGAGCCTCTACAAAATCTCAAATTAGAGATATGTGGATTTTTTATCCTAAGATAAATAATGTAGGTTAATAGTGTAGGGTAAATAATGTAGAGTTTTTATCTTGGATAAACAATGTATATTTTTTTACCCTAGGATAAAGCATATAATAAAAAAACATTAACAATAACAAATAGATAGTTTTCACTCTTCTTCAAATTTTCCTTCACCCCTCATGACCTCAATTTATTATGAACAATGGACATAGTAATACATAAAAATTAAAATTCAACTTGTAGACTAAGTTTTTCAAAACAATTATACAAGTGAAGAAGTTACCACTATTTTTATCACGCTACATTACATGATACTAGTGACATAGGTAAAATAATTCCATATGGTCTATATGAGATCCTTATCAAGTTAAATTATTTCCCGTGGCATGAAAACATATTTTGTGAGGAAGAAGGATGTGATGTGCCTAAGTGAGGCATACCTATATCAAAAAAGAATTTGAAATTAATATGAGAAATGTGAAATATGTATATTACGTTTTTGAAAATATCATATTAGGTTTTGCTTCAAAAAAATATATATATATATATACAAATGTAATCACAATATGATTTATTTGCTTATATTACATTCATACAAGAGTGCATTATACATCTTGTTTTGGGTCAAATTTTACATCTTGCATTCATTCATCTTCTTGATTGATTGTCCTCAATAGTATTTGTATGTATTGATTCTTGGTTTGATTTATCAAAAGTAATCAAATTATCCAAGTGTTTTATGTCCCATTTACACTTAAAGAGTATATATACATTCTTCAATTTCCATATAAAATTGATTACTAGGTCCATTTTTTTCCATTTCTCCCATAATATGAATATCGTTGTGACGCCCAATATTTTTGACTTAAAAATGCTTTTTTGTTTTGTTTTGGATGCTAGTGTGTGGCTACGAAGCTAGCTAAACCCTTGCTTATTTTACATCACCAATTGTAGCCTCTAATATAGGGGCTTTCCTACCTTAATTGCTTCAGATTCTGCAGACATTTGTTCCAATAGTGGTCCGAGTCTCCACAAACATAATAAGTTGGAGTAGTCCTCCACTTCCTTGATATACCCCGGACCCTTAGTACTCATAGTAGAATATTTTGTCGGTCCATGCCCTAAATGGTTGTTGTGGGCATCCTCCTACCGACCGTGATCTAGGTGGTATATGTGTCCTATATGGTGCTCTAGGTGGCAACCCCATACCATGACCTCTTTGTGTGTCTTATCGAGTGATGAAGCTAAAATGTAAATATGCAGCCTAATCTGAATGTTATAGCAGAAGTAAATAAATAACTATGAAATATAAGAATTATACCCAAGAAACTAAGTAATAAATAATAAAAACCATGTTGCAAAGAGAGGGTAGAAAAGCTTTAGCTGATTCACAAAGTTCTGGAGAATGCCAAGAGTTGGAAAATCAGAAAAGACGAAGCAAAGACCGTCACAGTAGAGGATAGAAAAAATCATAACTGAAGGAACAAGCTGGAATGGTGCACTTAGAGAGGGACAGGTGTGCTCGGGACTGTTTTCCTATGTTAGTGCACACAGGTTTACGTAAATGCTTAGAAAATCTCCTTTGTGGTGTCGCAAGGTGTTCACCTTTATTCTCCTATCGGGCGTTATGTGGTCGCACCAAGATCGTCGAGGTCGTTGTAAACCTGCAATAAAGTATGAACATGCAAAACCCTCAAATAGACATCAAATCCTAAAAATAAAGATGCAAAATGAGCGGTCAGACTATCCTCAGTTGTCCCAATGATTAACTTACGACTGAGCGTTGCACTAGATCTCAGACCCAATGTAGTTATGTGTGTGTACGGAATTGTGCCCAGTTGCTCCTATGTCGGTCGCACTCGGATGGATAGCAAGTAAGTAGCTAGATGTAGAATGTAATAAATGTTTGCATGGAATAGAATAAAATTCCCTCCTATGAAGTGTGATGCAGAAAACCATCCCTTGTGTCCCTTGTGACGAAGCTAGGTAAATGCAATGGAGCTCTTAGATGCCTTGATGGATGCAACCTTAGGTGGTGATAGATAGTGCTTAATGCTTGGTCCCTTATCATGTGATCACATAAATTTATATTTGTATGATTTCTTTGCTTGAATTTCAGTAACTAACCCCAAAAAGGATGACTACAAAAATGATAAGATGCTCAAACAACTAAAAAGGACCCAAAAAGTGTGAGTAAAATACAAAGAGGATAAGGGTGCCTAACGTTGGCATCCTCGTTGGGCGTTGGTGTCCAGGATGAAAAATGTCAAAGACTAAAAAGGCAAATGAAAGCGAGTAAGGGTGTAAGACAAAAAGCAATGCAGAATAGTAAAAAAACAAATGTGGCCAAAGACATGGGTTAGTACTTTTCTTACTTAGGAATCATATGAATAGTAGTATGCGATCAAGACTAGATAATTACCCAAAGTGCATGATTGTGTGTCTACATTTGCCCCCACTTTATGTTGGTGAGCAGAAATCTCGGTAACATAAAGTAGATAGAGATGCGTACTTGATATCCATGTAGATCGATGTAGAAAATGTGCCGAGGGACTAGACAAAGTGTGGAGTGATAAAAATGTGAAGCGTGGATGCTAAGGAGGAAAAAGTGTAAAAAGTGATGATGAAAATGAACCTAGGGTTGAAAATACATCCGTGTAGATGCCATGTGATGCACCCGTTGTCAATATCGATGTGTTTGATGTTGTTGATGTTAACTACCGCTTCCCACATGGACGAGCTCGCTAAAGAGAAGTTGACAAGTAGTCAAATACACATGTATATGATAAAAGTGTGTAAGGAAAGTATATAAAAATGTTGAAAGTGTGAAAAAGGAACATGTGCACCTGATCCGTGATGAGAAAAAAGTGTAAAGAAGGATCCTGTAGATGATGTTGATGCACACATTTTTCAAGAGATATCATGCCAGTGTAATGGAAGAAGTGTAGGGAGAACTATCTAGTGTCGTCCACCAACCTTTAACTTCTTCCCGCTATGTAGAACACCACTACAGATGGTGTGTATAAACGCATGCTAAGGATTGTCCGCCCCCGTAAAATCCATTGTGTATGGAGTTCTCAGAGACCATGTTGAACTACCAATCGTTGTGTCACCGCCTCGGTCTCGGGTATCCAGAAAGACCATTATATTTCCCCAGTTTTAGGCATACAAGAAAGGCCGATGTGTTAAGGACCAAAGTCTGATTCTCCGAGCCTGTCACAAAGACTAAAAATCTGTGTTGTACTCAAAGATAATGTTGTTTATAACACTGTATGGGTTGATTGATTCACCGAAATGATGTCTCCCTGCGTTTGGGGTGCATGGGACAGCAATCAGCAAGGAGCATGTGGCCCAAAAGAGGACCAACCTCGTGTGTTGAAACTGTGCCCTACAAGGGGAAGGGAATGTGTTTGGTAGAAACCAAGGCACACATAAATAAGTGGCTAGGAAAATAAGTTTTAGTACAAGAAAATAAAAACACTCATGTAAAATATGAAATGTAAGCTACTCAGACAATGTATAAGCTAAGACACAAAAAAAAGAAAATGTAGACCGCAAAAAGTGGGTTGCAAACATGGTACATCATTCACGATGTCGCAAGACATTCAAGGTCGTAGTGGCCGCAAAGTATAATAAAACAAGTGTGCACACAAGACAAAGGAAAAAACATGCAAACAATAATACAATGGTAGATAATGTAATGCATAACCATATAAGCAAATAGTCCAACAAAACAAATGTTGGACATGAAGCACCATTATCAGTAGCATGTTAGAAAATATTAAAAAGTATTTCAAATCATGTATAATCGATAAATGAGTGTGTCATGAAACCAAATGAAACAATAACACTTGTGAGTGTACGAAAGTGGATGCCCCAAGAGCCACTATGGAAATTGGTACAAGGTAATCGTATAAACATCCATGCTATGTATAATGGATCTGCGTAAAATATGTGATCACAACTAGAATGCATTTGAACACACATGCGTGTATGAAAATATAATGGCATACAAGATATCTAACATGTGTAATAAAGTGAACATGTAAAAGCATCAATAAGAAAGAGTAAATGCAACCAAGATATGCAATATGTTATGGATGAGGTGGAATGGAATTCGAGTGAATGATAGGAGCAGATTAGTCGAGTGAACCAACAGCCCCCGAGTGGATGTGTATGTATGTAATGAGTTTCATTTATTTATGCCCCCTCGAAGAATCAAGAATGAATCAGAATGAGAGTTCACCATCGAGAAATGGTTTGAACTATGTGTAGAAGAAAGATGGTGATTGTAAGTTGTCGTGTAGTGTGTAATATTAAATGTGACAAAGTAAAATTGATGAGGTGATAGATGATTATGCTATAATGTAAAATAATATCATAATATAATGAAATTTTGCATTAAATAAATGAATACTCGAAATAATACCAAAGCAAGTTAAGCTTCTCATTCTCCGAGAATAAATAATGAAACCCTAATTTGCAAAGAAGGGTAAGATGCCTTAGCTGATTTGAAGAGGTCGCTCGATCTGGATTGTGTCGCAATGGAGACTGGATGAACAGGGATGGAGGATTGTTACACGAAGCTTGAAAAATAATCGATATGGAATATTTGATCGGATCGGGGCACCTCAAGAAGGATAGGGGTGTCCGTGGGTGCCTTAGTTTGAATTCTGGATGCCTTGGTCTACGTAGATGCTCAAGAAACCTCCTTTGAGGTGTCATAAGAGGTTTGCACTTGTTCACATTTTTCTTGTGTATGTTGTTGAATTCTAAGCAATCACTGAATATCTCTATAAATATGGAATGAATGAATCACCTACAAAACCCCAAACAAAACATCAAAATCCTAAAAAAGAAAGATGAAAATGAAGGGGCCGACTATCCTCACGCCAAAATTATGGATTATTACTAAGCGATGCATTACATCTTAGATCCAATGTAGTTACGTGTTTGTATGTGTGGAATTGTGCCCTAGGTTGCTCTTGTGCTAGCCCCCTTGAAGTATCGAGCAAGTGGATAGATGTAGAATGTAAATAATATGTGCATGGAAACAATAGACTCCCCTTTGATGAAGTGTGATGCGGTATGAACCAACCTTTTATCCCTTGTGATGGAGCTAGATGGATGCAAATGAAGCTATAGATGACTTTGATGGATGCAACCTTAGGTGGAAATAGTAGATGTGTTGTGCTTGGTCCCTTATTATGATCACATAAGTTTATATTTATATGATTCCCTTACTTGAATTTCGTAATTAACTCTTCTAAAGGCCAACTACAAAAACGACAAGATGTTCAAATGGCTAGAAAGGACCCGAAAGTGTGATCAAAGTACAAAGTGGACAAGGGTTCCTAGAGGGGACGGGGCACACACGGTGCTAACATCCTGGCTGGGTGCTAATGTCCGAATGACAAATTCGAAAGGTGAAAAGAGAGACTGGGAAGTACAAGCGCAAGACCGAGAATAGAACCAAAAAGCAAAGAAAGGTGGCCAATGACATGGGTTGATTAATACTTTTCTTACTTAGGAACCATATGAATAGTTGTATGTAATCGAGACTAGATAATGAATCAAAGTGTGTGATTTTGTGTTTACATTTTCCCCCACTTTATGTTTGTGAGAAGAATTATCGATAACATAACGTAGATAGAGATGGATACCGATATCCACGTAGATTGATGTAGAAAGCATGCCAAGGGACTAGACAAAGTGTAGAGTGATAAAAATATGGAGCGTGGGGACTAAAGATGCCAAAATGTAAAAGGTAATGAAAATGAACCTAAGGCGAAAATACAGTGTAGATGCCAATGTGTGTGATGTACATGTTGATGTTGATGTTGATGTTGACATTGATGATGTTGATGACGTTGAGGTTGATGTTGATGATGTTGTTGACATTGATGTTGATGTTGATGTTGGCGACGCGTGATGTTGATGATGTTGATGTTGATGTTGATGTTGATGTTGATGTTGACTTCTTTCTTCCCATGTGGACGGACTTGTAAAAGAGAAGATGATCAAGTAGTCAAATACACATGTATATGATAAAAGTGTGTGTAAAGATGCATGTATGTGTGTAAAAATCATGTAATGAAAGTAAGAAAATTAAAAAGGAACATGTGTACCTGATCCGCGATTAGAAAAGAGTGTAGAAAGCATCATGTCGATGAAGTGCAAGTTTTTTGGGAAATCTCTCGCCATTGACCGAAGAAGTATAGGGAGGAAAGTCTTGATTTATCCTCTAACCTTTAATTGCTTCCCAAAACTGTAGAGATCTTTGTATTGTTTGGTTATTTGGTTGATCTAATGCCATGAAAGAAGTGGTGCAGAGAGGAACATTTGGTGTTATCCTCTAACCTTTAACTTTTCCTAGAATAAAACACCACTGCAGATGATGTGTACCAATGCATGTGCTAAGGACAACCTACCCTATAAAAGTATTGGACCAAATCGTTGTGTAACTTCCCCGGTTATAGGTGCTCCATGAAAGGCATCACTATACAAAGGACCCAAGTCTAATTATTATCCTTGAACTGTGTTGTATACTATTTTTAGACCATTATATGGGGCGACTGATTCACCCAAATGATGCCCCCTCTCTTTGGGGGCACATGCGACATCACAGAAGGAGTATGCAGACCAAAAGAGGACTGAATGCTGAAACCGGCCGCACAGGGGGAATGTGATGTGCTTTTTAGAAACCAAGGCACATGAAAACAAGTGGATAGGAAACAAATGTTAGTACGAACATGCATGCATGTAGATAACAAGTGTAAGATACAAAGACAATGTGTAAGAAGATAATGTAAACACCTAAGAAGACAATGCAGACCGTGAAAAGCGGGTTACAAACATAGGACACCACTCATGGTGTCAGAAGACAGTCAATGCAATCATGGCCGTAAGAAGACAAGTATGCACACAAGAAAAAGGGAAAATCATGTAAACAATGGCATTAAATGACAAGAATGTACAAACAATATAACAGATAACCATGGGAACAAGTAGCCTTCGTAACAAAGGTTGCACATGAAGCACCTGTTAGCATGTTAGGAAGATTAAAAGTATGTCAATGTGTGTATAAGACGATAAAGTAATGTTTTATGAAATAAAATGAAATGATAACACTTGTAGTTTACGACGTAAAGTGGATGCCCCTGTGAGCTATGTCAGGACTAGTACGAGGTACTATGCCAATCATCCATGTTACATGTAATGGTCATGTATAATCTGCAATCACAACTAGAAAGCAAAGGTGAATGCGCATGTGCATAATAAGGATAAATTACATACAAGATATGTATTAGGCATGTGTAATAAGATGAACATGCAACAAGTATATGTAAGCAAGAGAAAATGTAGCCAATATATGCAATATGTCATGGATGAATAGAATATGGAATGCAAAGTGAATGATAATATCACTTGCCCCTAAGTGGATAGAATTTGTAGTGAGGTTCATTTATTAGTCCCTCTTAGAGTCAAGAATGAGTTAAATGAGACTGCATCATCGGAAATGGTCAAACTATGTGTTGATTGTGATGTGATGAAGTAAATGATGATATGTGACTGAGATGAGGTTCCTGAAGGCATATATGTCCGTTAATGTATTATATGATCTCATCATACTATCCTTTTGATTAAGTTTGATTGCATTGTGTGACTTTTAGTTGATATGATATGTGTTGAGATGTAATATCTGTCTTTTGATTGATTGTGATTATAATGTTAAAAATCTGAAATTCCTAACATAGTGTGTGTTTAAATTTAGTTTTGTAATAAAGCAGGTCTAATCAGTCAAGGAAATGAAGTAGGTGGCATTTAGTATGTTTTGATAGCGTCTGATCCTACATAGCTAGTTCAAGAACTTCCAAGCTAGTTCCTAACTCCATCACACAGTCATCATTTAGTTCGGAAATTTTGGACTTAGTTCCGGAACTCTAGAATTTAGTTCCGAATTTTCAGACTTAGTTCCGAACTCCTGGTGACAGCTCCGAAACTCTCATAGGTTTTGGTTCTTAACAATTTCCTATGGTTCTGGAACTTTTCCAAAGTTTCAAACCGATGGGAGTTATCTATTTTAAACCACATTCGGAAATTTTACATCTACAATCATGAAGGATGAGAAGATTTCTGAACGCAGATCCAGAAGAGTTATCCTACAGACTGTTTGATCAACCGCCATCCGACTCAGCATCTATTATGGGCATGACCCGATTTCATTAGAATCATTGAGACAACTAGGATTGTAAAATATATATAAATGTAGACCTGCATTAGATAAAGAGAGAGATGAGAGATATAGAACAAAGAAGAGAAATAGACTAAGTATCCAGATCTAGTACGTTTTGTAATATTGAATGTTTTCATCAATAAAATAGCCATTCTGATTTGAGAGAATTTTGAGTTGTTAAAATCTTGATTCAAGGAGGAGCAAGGGCCCACTCCCCCAAGGACCAGGATATTCATTTATTTGGTATTTATATTTCTTCAGCAAGTAGCTTAGATCTGTTAATTTTGTATTGCTTTAGTTCTTTCAATTAAATTATATTGCATACTTGTGCCTGCAGGTGTTTAGATAAATCTTTATATATTTCTTGCAATTGTTTTCAAGCATTTTAATCTGAGTGTTTACTTTCAAAAGCAAGTGTGTTTATTTTCCAACAGCAAGTGTGTTTCCTTTTTGCACGGTGTGTTTCCTTTCAACAAGCTTTTAGTGTGTTTTATTTTCAGCAAGTTTTCATAGTTTGATTTGAATAAGGTTTTACCAAGAAGTCCTTAAGACATTAAAGAGATCCCCCATAAAATATAAAAATAGTTATAGTCAACTACTAGATCAGTTAAAGTACTCTTGTTGCATATAGCTTTGGACACACCCCTGGTTTGATATGACATCAACAAGAAGTTGATTAAATGAAGGGAATAACGACACCCATCATTTTTGGCGCATTTTCTTTGAGGAACACCAGTTGGAATTTTCTAATTAAGTGTTAGCAAGAGCAACAAAACATACATCTAGTAGTTGAAGAATCTTCCCTACTATATCACAAAATATATGAGTAGACCAAGAGACTCACAGGGTAGATTCCTTCCAAAAAAATCTTCACAAGAATTCATAACATCTTCTAGTCAAAGTAAGGAAATTGATCAAGAATTGGAGGCACCACCATCCCCTGTCAGACAAGAAAAAAATTGCCATTTTTGGAATTCTTAGATCAGTCACCTGAAGGGAGTGGAACTTTTAGGAAAAGGCTTATTACCCAAGATCCATTGAGGGTAAGTTTTGATTCTCAATTGAGTAGTCAACCTCCTACTCTTGATTTTTCACCTTCCCCAAAGCATACAACTTACCACATTGATTGGGAGGAAACTTCAAAAATATTTTTGAAATGGCACGAGAAGCTGAGGGAGTACCTGATAGGACCTTTACCTATCCAATCCAATTGGGAGATGATGACACATCAATGAAAAATATCTCACCTGCACATTTACCCACTTTCAGAGGGATGTCATCTGAAGATCCTGACCAATTTCTTGTTTGAATTCAAGGTGCTATGTCAGACCTATGATTATAAAATAGATAATCAAAAACTCAAGTTGTTTCCATCCACCTTGAAGGATGCAACAATGAGGTGGTTCATGGGATTAACATCCAACTCTATTAGCACTTGGGCACAAATGGAGACTGCCTTCCTAGATAAATACCAGGATTATTGCAGAGGAAGAAATAGGAAGGAAGAGTTCTTCAAAATCAAGCAGGAAGAGGACAAAAACATAGAAGACTATTTAGACAGATTCCTCTTTGTTAGCAAAAGATGTGGATTTGTGCTTACAGAGGAATTAAGTAAAACCATCTTTCTCAAAGGTTTGGATGACGAATCTAGAGAAGCCCTTAACTTAATAGGAGGGGGAGATATTGATCATATAAGAATGAATGGAATTAAAGAGATTTGTAGAAGCTATTCCAGAACAAGAGGTGGACCTAGAAAAGGAAAATTAGTAAAAAGTCTAAATCTAGATATGAACAAACTAATGGATGAGTTGGCAAACTTTAAAATAGACATTTTAGTGTAATTAACCTCTACTATGGATGGATTACAAGCTAAAGAAAATTCCAAAACTGAACCATTGGCTATGTATTGTCCTAGATGCAGGAAGAAGCATGCATTAAGAGATTGTCCTTTAGATAAAATAGAAATGTGTCTTATCTATGAATCTAAAGAACATGATACTAATGTTTGTTCTTTGCTTCCTATCATTAAAAATCAGCTTAAACAAACCAGTGCCACATCTACAACTGAAGAATTGAATTTTGTTCAGAGACAACCTAACCAAGGGTAGTTTGTGCCAAGATCAGCTCCTAATCCATGGACAATGCCATGGGCTACTCAAGTAGTACCACAAAATTGGGGACAACCACCTTGGGTACCTCAACCAACTTGGAACCCTCAAGATTGGTCAAATCAAGCCTGGTATGCTCAGGGACATCAACAACCATGGGCTAGTCAAGGAAATCCTTATGCTTGGTCACAACCTAGATGGAATCCTAATTATTCCCAAGGAAGAACATATCCAAATCAGAATCAACATGCCATCATGGGATCCCCTGCATAGAACTCACAAACTGAGAATGTTGTCCAAACACAAATGCTAGCACAACCAGTAGCAAACCCCAGAAACAAATAGACAACTCCTGTTTATGGAACAGAACCTAAAAAATCAGTTGATTTACATGTTATGGATTGTAAGGATATTCAAACTAGATCTGGGAAAATCATTAACAATCCACCCCTTATAATCACTGAAATGACAGAAGAAAATGAGAACCCTAGTATTGTTGTTCCAAAAGAGGATATAGAAAGAAAAGAAAAGGAGCCAGATAACAACACTACTGAGACTCCATTTCCTGAGAGATTCAAAGAAGATATAGAAATCAAGGAGTCTGAATTAGTTCAGGAATTAAGGAAATGAATATTGAAATACCACTGTTACAAGCAATTAAAGATATTCTAGAATTGAACAAATTGATCAAAATATTATGCATGAAAAATCCTGGAAGAAAGAGACAATATCCCAAGACTATCAAAGTAGATGGGAAACTTGTTGATTTATTAGCAGGAAAACTATTACTTCCCAAATACGGAGATCTTGAAGTCCTGTTATTTCTGTCTCTATAGGAAATAAGGATGTACATAATGTTTTGATAGATTTGGGAGCTGCTATCAATGTAATGACAATGGATACTCTGAAAACATTACCATTAATAGGTATACAACCTACTAATACCATATTGCAGATGGCAGATCAGTTTGTAGCAAAACTAGAAGGAATTATTGAAGACGTGGCGGTGATGGTAGAGTCATGGGAATATCCAGTTGACTTTCTTATATTACAACCAAAAGGTAAAACATTGGGTTATCCCATTATTTTGGGCAGACCATGGTTAGCTACAGTTGTTGCTTTGATAGATTGCAGGTCAGGTGATATGACAATCTCAAATGGTAAGAACTCTAAACAAATTTCCTTATATCCTACCGCACAACCTTTTACTGATAATCATGAACAATTGTGGGTTGATTCTCCTGAAACTAATAAGAAAAATTTGTCTTCTTTGGCTATGATCACATTGCAGGATCATGTAAGAGAAGTAGAAGAGATGATTAATCCACCATTGGATGAGAACTGTTGTCTACAATGTAATCAAAATAGTTCGAACCCGTGAACTTAGTTCGAAACCCGCGAACTTAGTTCTAGAACATACGGCTATAGTTCCAACCACGACAACAACAGTTCTCTTTGATTGAAAATGATTTCACTCCGGAGGAACAAGATTTCTCATGGGGAGAGGATGAATCAGTATCTTCAGTTTTAAGTACATTAGGAAGTGGTGAAGAATTTCTGGAAAGTAGTAGTGATGAGGAATTTGGCCTGCAAAGAGATAAGTATCATAATTCTCATTACTGTCCTTTTCCAGTATTTTGTCTCAAGGAACTTTTGGAGATGTTGCTACATACCATATGTTGTTACCACATGCATGTCCATTAAATACTTTAATGAAACCCTTTCCACAAATCAGTTCATCACATATTGGAACCAAGCATGTTGAAATTCAACTAGGAAAAACTTTAAACATCAATAGTTGGTTGAAAGAGGATGAAGAAGCTAAATTGTTTGATGTTCTAAAAAATCATACTAAAGCTTTTTCTTGGGATTACAAAGATATGAAGGGGATTCATCCAAGTATCTGCACTCATCACATCTATACTGAAAACACTAAACCAGTTAGGCAGCCTCAAAGAAGGATTAACCCAACTTTAAGGGATATAGTCAAACAAGAAATTGAAAAACTATTACAAGTAGGTTTCATCTACCCTATCTCAGATAGTCAGTGGGTATCTCCTCTTGTAATTGTTCCCAAAAAGAATGGAAAATGGAGAATATGTGTTGACTATAGGGAACTAAACAAAGCCACAATGAGAGATTATTTTCCCTTACCATTCATAGATCAAGTCCTAGATAACCTTTCAGGTAAACAATACTTTTCTTTCTTGGATGGCTTTAGTGGGTATAATCATATCAGAGTTGTTGTTGAGGATCAGACAAAACTACATTTACATGTCCATGGGGAACCTTTTCCTATAGAGTGTTACCATTTGGTTTATGCAATGCTCCTGCAACTTTCTAGAGAGTTGTACTTGTAATCTTTGTTGATCTAACAAATGATTGTGTTGAAGTATATATGGATGACTTCACTTTGTACATGGAGATACATTTGAAGATGCTTTGAGAAATTTGGATAGAGTGTTAACAAGATGTGAACAACATAACTTGTCTCTTAGTGATGAAAAATGTTTGATGATGGTGGATGAGGGAATTGTATTAGGACACCATATTTCACAAAAAGGAATTTAGGTGGATCAAAACAAAATTAGGATCATTTTAGATTTACCTATCCCTCAGACTCCCACAGATATCAAATCATTTCTAGGACATGTTGGGTACTATAGACACTTTATAAAAGATTTTAGTAAAATAACTGCCCCATGTTTAATTTGCTAACCAAGGACTGTGAATTTCTTTGGGATGAAAAGTGCCAGCATGCTTTTGAAGAAATTAAAAACAAATTAATCAATGCCCCAATATTGAGAGGTCCTAATTGGGAAAATCCATTTCATATCCAAATAGATGCCTCAAATTATTCCATTGGTGTAGTATTGGGACAAAAAGATGAAGAAGGAAAGATGTATGCCATTTACTATCTTAGCAAGAATCTTACTCCCACTGAAAATAATTACACCACCACTGAAAAGGAATTTCTTGTTGTAATTTATGCAATCAATAAATTCAGACATTATATTATAGGTACAAGATATTTGTACACATAGATCATTCAAGCAATTAAGTATTTAATGAACAAACCAGTGGTTGGAGGAAGAGTCATTAGATGGTTATTACTTTTGCAAGAATTTGATATTACCATTGTGGACAATCCAGGTAAATCTAATGTGGTAGCTGATTTTCTGTCAAGACTAACCACCACAGGGGAACAAGATCCAGTCAAGGATAACTTTCCAGATGAACAACTATTTGCAATCTTAGCAAGTACACCATGGTTTGCTGATATGGAAAATTATCTTGCAATAGGGAAGTTCCCTCCTTCTTTCACTAAGAAACAAATAAAGAAGTTAATTAAAACCAGTGCACAATTCAAATGGTTAAATGGAATTCTATTTAAGTGTGGCCCTGATTTTGTCTTGCGTAGGTGTGTAAGAGAGGATGAAATATTTGACATCCTCAGAGCATGTCATGATGAACCAAGTGGAGGACACTATTTAGTAAAAAGAACAGCTCATAAGATACTTGGCATTGGTTATTATTGGCCATCTCTGTACAAGGATGTGAAAAGATATATCAAGAGGTGTGATCCTTGTCAAAGGATGGGACAACCAACTTTCACCAATGAAATGCCTCTTCAGCCTCAAGTTGTGGTTGAACCATTTGAGAGATGGGGATTGGATTTTGTTGGTCCCTTTAATCCTCCTTCACAAGGGAAGGAATATATTCTTGTATGTACTGACTATGTGACAAAATGGGCAGAAGTGCAGGCATTGACAAATGCCACTGAGGAAGCAGTTGCTGATTTCCTTTGGAACAGAATTATGATCAAGTTTGGAGCACCAAGGAGCATAGTTTCATATCAGGGACCACAATTCATGTCTAATATGATCCAAGCTTTCACAAGGTATTATCAAATCAATCATAGGAAGTCATCTCCTTACCATCCACAGTCAAATGGACAAGTTGAAGTAACAAATAGAGAATTGGAGAACATCCTTACCAAAAATGGTTGAAGTTGGGAGAAAGGATTGGGTAAAGAGACTACTGAAGCTATCTGGGTGTATAATACAACTTGGAAAACTACAACAAGGTTTTCACCATATGAATTAGTCTATGGGAAAAATCCCTTGTTGCCTATAGAATTTGAACTTCAGACATTGAGGACAATAGTGAAGGTGGGAATTGAATTAAATGCAGCTCAAAAAGAAAGAATCCTTCAACTCAATGAGTTGGATGAATTAAGGATGGAAGCACTTTAGCAGACAGAGATGATTCAAGAGCAAAGGAAGCAATGACATGACATACATATCAAGAAAAGGAAATTCAAAGTAGGAGACTGGGCATTACTGTTTGACTCTAAGTACCAACAGTTCAAGGGAAAATTGAGAACCAGATGGTTGGGACCTTATCAGATTGATCAGATTTTTGACAATGGTTCTATTCAGTTACTTCCCATTGATGGCAGCAGCAGAACACTCTTGGTCAATGGACATAGGCTGAAACTCTATAGGAAGCCTCCCACTAAGAATGAATTTTTGAGGAAGATTGAAGCAGACAAAGAATTTGATCATATGGAAGAACTCAGTTCTTCCAAAATGATCAAATAATCAGATGATAGATCCATGAATAAAGGGAAGAAGATGAAAACCAAGTAAATGGCATCTTCTTCCCCCAAAAAATAAAAAAAAAATAAAAAAAAAAAAAAAATTCTCTCAAGGTCAATTGAAAACCAACAAATGGCGGTTGACCTCTTTTTGGCTAGTTCAAATAAAGGAATTCTTTTGAATTCTAGTTGTCTTATCTAATCATGTTTTGTTCCACTTGTAGGAATGATGAGTCATCATAACAAAAGGCTTACATCATCAAGGATGGTAATTATGTCTTTTAACTTATTTAGGGTTGATTAAATGTTTGCATGTGTGATGTGACTTAATTTAAAAAGTAGGTATGATGAGTCATTTATTTATACATTATGATTACAAGTGTGTAATCATGATATTGATTTGGATGGAATAAGTGGCGGCATGGTTATCATTAATAATCATTATTGCAAACATCAAGTGAGATAAAGATTGCAAAAGTATCTTGAGGAAGGAGCAGTGAATTGAGTTGGTATTCCACAACAAAGAACAAAGAATTCAGATGTTCCGTAGCTAAGAACTAAGGTTCCGCAGCTAAACACAGAGGTTCCAAACCAAGCCATTAGTTCCATAGCTAAGGAGAAGGCCTATAACCAATTCACATGAAATCAAGGAAGACAGAACTCAAGCCGATATGGGGATTAAGAAGAAATCAGAACCAGAGGATGATTCCCAGCTCACGAGATGAAGAAGTAGCATCCATCTTTGAGCATGCAAGATGGCTTGAATTCCTGAAGAAATTTTCAAGGCATAATGACGAATTGGTAAGAGAATTCGTCATAAATCTAGAATAGTCTAGAAAAAAAGTAAGAAATGTCTTTATTCCTTTCTCTATAAATACTTGTAAGTAATGTGTCTAGAATACCCATTGTTCATGTCCCACAACTTGTAAAGGGGACTTTGAAAGAACTGGTAGAAGTCTTGCTGCAAGAAGAAGAAGTTGAACCCTAATATATCTATAATACAAAGAAAATCATAAAAGGGGTCAGAAGGGCTAGTTTTCCCAAACCCTTTGACAGGGTAGCATTTTGGATAGTAAAATATTTAACTTGTGATGGTCAGTTTGGGTTTGTGGGAAAGGAGGTCTTAAAAATGCTCATATATCTGAAGTATGGAGCCACCAAGCCTGAATACATAATAAACCTCCCAGGGTTTCTTTTTTATTCCATTCAGACCATGGCTCAGAGATATTCCTGGGGTGTTGGAACAATTAGACATCATGGTCTAATTCACTTAATATGCCAACACCATTTCCTGTCAAAAAAGAATGGAGAAGAAATTTGGGACAAGTTTCTTGGAAAGTTCAAGAAAAACCCTAATATTATCAGAAGGGCAATTCCAGCCCCATTCTCTCCTTCAGCTAATCTAGAAATTGATGCCCCTGTAGAAGAACAGAGGGAAATGGAAAGAGAAAACATACCAAGGAAAAGAAGGTCGGTGAGGAAGATAAAAATAGTAGAGCCTTCTATACCTGTGAAGGAAATTCCATCTTCCACAACAACTTCAGAAGAACCAATATCTATCTCTGACAGGTGATAGCTCACCTACACAAGAACCAGAAAGAACAGTAAGAATAATTTCTAGGGGAAATTCACTACTGGGCATATTGAACTTCCCCAGATAAGAAAAAGTCATAAGAGGTCAAGGGGAACTCCAGAAGTAAGGAGTGAGCAAGAAAGGATGGAAGAAGAAGCTGCTGACATTTTGGGCAGCATGGCCATGACTCCACCTGAGCCAAGTCATGTTGAAATGGACAGAGGAGAAGAGAGATTTGATGATCAAGATTTTTAGGAGTTGGCTGAACCTTCAGCAGTGCCACATGAAGAAGAAGAGTTGGCATCTAGGATAAGAAAAGGAAAATTTCCTTTAATAGAGGAAGAATGCCAAACTCCTCAAATAATTTCAGAGGAAGAGGAAAGACAACAAGTTAAACAGGCTCTGTTCTTATCCAGAGTAGAGCTTATTATAAGAGAAAAAGATGAGGAATTGGACTTCCTCAAACTTAAATTGGAACAAAGGGAAACGCTCATTGATGAACTCACAACTCATCTTGCAGCCAAAACTGAAGAATTATCAGCAACCAAGAAGCAACTGATAGAAAAAGAAGAAGAGTTCCAGACTTCCAGAAAAATAGAGTGTTGTGTCCATAGCCTCTGCACAAACTGAGTTGACCTATTTTCCACTGAAACAACAATGGGATGATATTTGTAGAGAGCTCAGAGAAGCCAAAACATCAAATGAAGAATTAAAGACCAAGATGGAGGAAGAGATGAAGGCAAGAAAGGAATGGGAAGAAAATTTTTATAAGGAGGAAGGAAATAAATATAAATGTCTTGCCAAAATTCATATGGTTTGTATTATGAGTGAGAAATTGCTTTCCTGCAGGAGACCTTCTCCTACATATAGTGTGTTTTTGGAAGAGCAGTTCATTCACGCGGCAGTTGTCAAGAATTGCATGTGGGCTTCCACATGAACTACAAGATGAATCTGAATTCATGGCAACTTACTCTCTATCCATCCTTGAATAGAAAAATCTCCTGTGTGAATTTTATCTTTGCAATTATATGCTACAGAAAAACATAGGATTTATGATTAACTTATATGTAGGGGAGAGCCAGCTCAATGCATTTGTCTCTCTTTTGCAAAACCAAATTGCATGGAAGGAAAGAGAATCTGAATTTTTATTGAAAGCCAACTCAACAGCCTCTGCATGAGAGCTCATTATGGTAAACCTTCTGCCTTCCTCACACATTTCAGAACTCATGCCTTTGATAAGAGGTTCAAGACACATTACCTGTTATTCTGCAAAAGAGTATTGATGCCTTCACCTCCTATGAGGAGGAAAAATTTGAAGATATTTATGAAGGATGCTCAAAAAGGTGGGAACTCCTTACTTTGTTGCTTTGAAAAGAAGGGAAGTAATTTCCCCTACAAATATGATATGGAGTTTAGAGAGGGCCAAAGCATTATGCACAATAATTTCCCAAGTCAATGAAACCTATAGCCAAATATGGATGGGAATGCTAACGAGGCCACCTCTACTTCTCACCCCCATGTCTCCTTGGCAAAGAACATGGAACCTCAAGACCCTGTTGAATTTGAAAAGTGGGAGAGAAAATAAGAAAAGGAGATGGGTACAGTACATCTGAGCTTAAGCATTGGAAAATTCAGTATCAGCCATTTGATCTAAGCAATCAAATGGAATGCAGAACATATGATCCCACTTTTGAAGAATGAGTTTGTAAAGGGACTTACAAACAAGTAAGTCTAGGGGAAATGATGAGGCCAGTATATGTCCGATTAATGTATAATATATGATCTCATCATACTCTCCTTTTGATTAAGTTTGATTGCATTGTGTGACTTTTAGTTGATTTGATATGAGTTAGGATGTAATTGTCTATCTTTTGATTGATTGTGATCCTAATGTTAAAAACTCTGAAATTCCTAACATAGTGTGTGTTTAAATTCAGTTTTGTAATAAAGCAGGTCTAATCAGTCAAGGAAATGAAGCAGGTGGCATTCAGTATGTTTTTGATAGCATCTGATCCTACATAGCTTAGTTCGGAACTTCCAAGCTAGTTCAGAACTCCATCACACAATCATCATTTAGTTCCAAACTTTCGGACTTAGTTCGAAACTCTAGAATTTAGTTCCAAATTTTGGACTTAGTTTGAACTCCTGGTGACAACTCTAAAACTCTCATAGGTTTTGGTTCTTAACAATTTCCTATGGTTCTGGAACTTTTCCAAAGTTCCAGAACCGATGGGAGTTATCTATTTTAAACCACATCCGAAAATTTTGCATCTACAATCATGAAGGACAAGAAGATTTCTGAACGCAGATCCAGGAAGAGTTATCCTACAGCTTGTCGATCAACCACCATCCGACTCAACATCTATTTTGGGCATGATTCAATTTCATCAGAATCATTGAGACAACTAGGATTGTAAAATGTATATAAATGCAAACCTGCATTAGATAAAGAGAGAGATTAGAGATATAGAACAGAGAAGAGAAATAGACTAAGTATCCCGATCCAATACGTTTTGTAATACTGAATGTTTTCATCAATAAAATAGCCATTCTGATTTGAGAGAATTTTGAGTTGTTAAAATCTTGATTCAAGGAGGAGCAAGGGCCCACTCCCCCAAGGACTAGGATATTCATTTATTTGGTATTTATATTTCTTCAGAAAGTAGCTTAGATCATTAATTTTGTATTGCTTTAGTTCTTTCAATTAAATTCTATTGCATACTTGTGCCTGCAGGTGTTTAGATAAATCTTTATATATTTCTTGCAATTGTTTTCAAGCATTTTAATCTGAGTGTTTACTTTCAAAATTAAGTGTGTTTCCTTTTTGCACGGTGTGTTTCCTTTTAGCAAGCTTTCAGTGTGTTTTATTTTCAGCAAGTTTTCATAGTTTGATTTGAATAAGGTTTTACCAAGAAGTCCTTAAGACATTAAAGAGATCCCCCAGAAAATATAAAAATAGTTACAGTCAACTACTAGATCAGTTAAAGTACTCTTGTTGCATATAGCTTTGGACACACCCCTGGTTTGATATGACATCAACAAGAAGTTGATTAAATGAAGGGAATAACGACACCCATCATAAGACGTGTGATGATTTATCCTAAAGCGTATATCACAACAAGATAACAAAATAAGTGATGATTTAGCCTAAAGTGTATATCACTAAAGGATGCTAGGAGAAGTGATGATGTAGCCTATGGCGTATATCACTAGTCTAGGAATGTCACATGATAGAAAGATTGAATGGTTGAATGTGTGAGTGTGATGAGTTCCATTTGATTTGTATACCCTAAACAATCCAGTATGGACCATGAGACTAGAGTGTGTCATTGTGTAGTGAGTGTAACGCTTCTAAGTAGATGAGTAGATTGTGTAGGGGGCATGATGACGAAAAATCATCATGTGTAATATAGGAGGTATAGTACGTAATGCCATATGCGTGGATGATATGAGATGTGTAGATGCATAGTAAGACATAAGATGTAGGATGTATGATTTATGTATGTAATATGAGTGAAGATGTGTGATGTGTAGTCTCTATTATGCAGCATGTGAGGTTCATGTATAGAATATTCCCTCAATAGTCAATTGTGAACCGAAGCACAAGAGTGCGTCATTGGGTAGTGACAAGATGTGTAAGCATCAATATGCATGTACAAGATGGTAGGAATGTATTAAGGTAAGTGTAAGATGTGTGTCAATGCTAAGGGAAATAATTTTGATGATCCCTGAGGGCATATGATGAAGAAACAATCATGTAATGTCATCTAGAAGGTCATCGATATCAAGGTCAAAGCCAAATGGATAAGCATCAGAGACTTGGTAAGCAATAGTGTTAGTTGCTCACATAATTAGTCATTGAGGCATAAGTTTTATGTACCCATGACATACTCCTCATCAGTGAAGAGTGGTAATGGACATCCATGTGCGTACCAATGAGTGAGATGTTATGTATATCCAAGAAAGGAATTATTGCAGATGAATACACAACCAAAGGACATGAGAGATGATATATTAGTACGATTAGGATCTAATGTTCCCCCAATGTAATCAAGCCGTGAGGATTTCCCACAAGGAAAACTGTGAGATGAAAGACACGTAGACCATAAGTGGTAGTAATGTAAATGAATCCATGATAAAGATGAGAAGAATGCGGGAGGATAGAGATCCTCAAAAGAAAACCTAGCCGATTCAAGCCATCATGTGTACATACTGTATCATCACAAGTAGGATCAAATGGAATATGCTCCCAATAAGAATCATTCATGAAAAGTGTGCATGTGAAAGGAGGTCGTATTGATGGAGGTGGTACATGGGAAGGTGGAGATAGTAGATGCTTAGTTTTTGGTCCCTTATTACTATCACATAACTTTATATTTATATGATTCCATTGCTTGAATTTCGTAATCAACCCCAAAAAGTATGACTACTAAAAAGATAAAATGCTCAAATGGATAGAAAGGACATAGAAAGTGTGAACAAATTACAAAGAGGGAGGGGCGCTCGGAGGGGATGGGGACGCTTGTGCTGGTGTGTTGGCGGGTGCTAGTGTCTTGAATGACAAATTGCAAAAGGTGAAAAGATAGACTAAGAAAGTACAAGAGCAAGACTGAAAGAAAAAGCATAAAGTAAAGAAAGGTGGCAAAAGAAAGGTGGCCAAAGACATGGGTTAATTAATAATTTTCTTACTTAGGAACCATATGAATAGTAGTATGCAATCAAGACTAGATAATGACTCAAAGTGTGTGATTTTTTGTCTATTGTAGATATGTGATGATTTAACCTAAAGCGTATATCACTAAATGTGTGAGGAAAAAGCGTGATGATTTAGCATAAAGCTTATATCACAAAATGTGGATGGAAATGATAGAAAGCGTGATGATGTAGCCCAAAGAGTATATCAAAAATGTATGAGTGGAATGATAGAAAGCGTGATGATGTATCCCAAAGCGTATATCACGATATGTATGGATAAGGTACTAGAAAGAGGTGTTGATTAAGCCTAAAAGCGTATATCACTATATGTGGTGATTAAGATGATGGCTAAAAAATGTCACATAGTATGATAAGAAGTGGAGAATGATATAGGTGTGATGAGATGAGGTTCACTTTTAATTTGGACCCTCAGCAATTGAGTATGAACCATTGGACTAGAGTACATCTTTGAGTAGTGAGTGCAGTGCAACGCGTATAAGTGGATAAAATGTGTGGTGTGTGTAGTAAGTGAAGAATATGTCATTGGTGTGTGACGTGTGAAACATGTAATGTGGAATGTAGGGTATGTAAGTATAATAGTATAATGTGTAATGCAAGGTGTGTAGATTGTATAATGATGTAGTGTGCTTTATGTGTACTATGTATAGGTATATAAATCCAAAGTGCGAGATGATGTATAATAAATGGAATATTATATATATTTAGAAAAATGCATGATGCATGAAGATGTGTAATGTGTAGTTTCTACTACACAAAGGTGTGTGAGGTTCATGTATATAGGATGCCCTCAACAGTCAAGTGTGAACCATATCACAAGAGTGTGTCATAGGGTAATGACAAATGAGCGCGTGTGAAGATGGATATGCTAGAAGTTAGGTGTGTAATAAGGTGAATGTAAGATGTGTGTTAATGCTAGGGGAAAGAGAAATAAGCGTAATTCCCCCACCCCCATGTATGAAGGAAGAGAGTGATTAAGTGCCATGGTCTAAAATATCATCATTGTCCGAATAAAAACCAACTAGGGCTGCATTGGAGACTTGATAAGAAATACTATGAGGTGGATTGTATAAAGAGTCATTTCATCGTAAGGTGTACCCAAAGTGAGTGCATATTATTTTTCACTGAAAGGTGTTGGCGGACATCCATGTGCATACCAACGAGTAAGATTTTGATAATGTCAGGGATATGAATCATTACTAATAGAAACATTGCCAAATGGCATGGGAAAAGTGATAGAAGTACGATTGGAGTCTAAAGTGTCTCCAATATAGTCAAGCCAAGATTGACCGAGTGTTAATGGAGAAGTAAACGAACTACTTGCAACGAAGAATTCTAAATGAAAAACACAAATACCATAGGCGGCCGTAATGTGAAAATACATGTGATAAAGATGATGTGAGTGAGAAGGTGGTAAAATATCATTAAACGTCAATCCAAGACTAGCTAAGCCATCATATGTGTAAATAATATCATAACAAGTACGGTCCACCAAAATATGCTTCCAATAAGTTTTTTTTAGTAAGAGTGTGCATATGAAAGAAGGTGGTGTAGATGTAGACTTCTCAGGAGAGGGTGAAACAATGTCTAAAGTATGGAAAGACCCCTGGTAAAGTACCATAGCATTAGTAGAGGGAGGGGTCTTGAATTTGTATTCACCAGGGCCATCGGCCATGAAAGTGTCATTGAAATAAGAGTCATCTATATCAATAGGAGTGAAGTTGAGTTTGCCTAATGCTTCGTTAGTAAGTTCAACATGATCAAATTTGTCATCAAAGTTGTCGAATTGTTGGTTTCTATCGCATTGTAATGTTGTATTGTTGGATAGAGTACATTGGTAGGTGGTGCACTATATGTAAGAGGAGCGTCAGTGGGCGTATTAGTAGTTTGTATAGGAGTAGGAACTGTGGGTGAAATGATAGCAATAGTATGAGTAGAAATAACTGGAGTGTCTGGAGTGGTAGAAGAAGAGTGTGAAGCACTAGACTGACCAACGTCATATGTATCGATACTACTATATGGAATAATATGTATAGGAGGAATAGGCATGGCAAAGGATGTGGTCTATGTGATAAAATTTGAAGGGTTTAGGATCTGCAAAAATAGTATGTTCATAACCATCATGCAAGAATTTGACGCATTGGTGTACAATAGATGGGATTGCTTGCATTTTATGAATCCAAGGTCTACCTAGTAATAGGTTGAACTAAAATGAAGCATCTATAATGAAGAAGTCTACGAGGATAGTCTTAGGCCCAACTCGAATATGTAATGAAATAGTTCCTAGGCATGTGCAAGTAGTTGAATCATATCCCGAATGAGAGTGGAGTTCTTAGAAATTAGATTATCGTTAATGCCCATTTGTTTTAGAAGGGAATGAGCACATAGGTTTACAGATGATCCATTATCAATAAGAACATGTTTAATGCAAGTGGTGCTGATAACAACGGTGATAAGAAATAGCACACACATATTGTCATTAGCAAATGGTGATATGTCCTCATTAGTGAATGATATAGTGCGTGGAAAATTTTTAAGAGACTGAATGAGGTGTGTGAAGGATACCATGGAATTATCACTTTCTAATGTGCATATGTAATCCTCTAATGTTTGATTTATTTCCTTGTAGACAATCTAATGTGCTTGTGCATATGTAATCCTGTGGAAGATCTACATAGGAAGGCATATCGATATGTCAAGTTTTTTTATCTGCATTCATATTGCAACACAATAATCCACTCCTCCGAGAAAGTTGTTTTATATCAAAAGAATTGTATCGAGTCCGATGATCCCACTCCAAGGACGTGACATCATTCACATTCCATGCTTGAGATTTGCAATATTGAGAAATTTTATGTTGAGTTATTGAAATGACTCTCTTCTCACCGTTCTAGGCTTGATTCGTGATTGTCAGGTCGTATGAATTCCATATTGCATATTGCTGTCAGGTGTGCCGAGTTTTCCATGTTTGAGTTCCACATTACTAGTAAGTCATTTTGTCAAGTTTTAAATAGTCTATCTACTGTTCCATTATTTAGTAGTTGTGTCTTTATTATTATTTTAGTATAGTGAGTCCGAAAAAGGCTTAAGGTTCATCGATGTTATTAAAAATTGTCAATGTTCTTTACCAGTCGAGTCTATATAGAAATGCCATCTTCGGTTCAGTTGTCTATTTGAATTGTTATAGTTTTTGGTTTGTTTGTAGGTTGTGTCCGTTTGTAAAGTCCTCTCTTTCCTATAAATTTTTTGTTATTGTGTAAAAATTAAATAAAATAAAAATCATTTTAATAGTCATTTGATTATAGTGTCTATATTATTTGTTAGTCATGTATCGTCAAATAATTAAGTTATAGTCAAATTTGTAATGTCGTCAAAAGTATTGTTTTAGTCTTTAAGTGTCATTATTTTGTGTCAATAATTTTGTTTTCAAAGAGTCAAAAATTAAGTCATTGTAAAAGTCTAAAAAAAAAAAAAAATTGCCTTACGAACGCATTTTTGGTGTTATCCGAAGTATGAAAAAATAAAGTGTTTCACATTGCGGGAGGGAAAATATAACCTCAATTTGAAAACAATTGTGCTTCATGTTTACATCTTTTTGAGTTAACAACATGTTAAAGGAGGATGGAGGCAACGTAGGTTGGAGGTCAATCAATGACCTCTTTTCAGTCACCAACGACAGGCCACATAGAGCTTGGTGGCATTTTCACGGTGTGATTTTTATTTTAGTTGTGTGCTTGATTTCATAATACCTATTTTGTAGTCCTGTCATGGTCAGTAGTTTCTAGTGTGTAATTTTCAACAGATGGTATGATTTTCGGTGTGGTGTGAGAAATAAGAACAAAGGTTATTTTCTATTCACTAATAGATGTGTCTAGTCTTAATGCAATCCCCAATGTAATAACATAGTGAAGAACAAATAGCAAAGAGAAACTCAACATCCCGAGTCTTGAAGAGGTTAAACAGTCATATATGTTCCTATTCATACGCAGTTTTGGTGGTTAGCCTCGGAAAACCATTGAAAGCTACTCATATGTGTTCCTTCTTGAGTTTCCACACTGCTAGGGTTAGATGTGTTCCCTAAAGTGACCGGTTGATAAGAAAGAGATTCTTGAGCATGTTCCAATCCTTGTTGGTCATATGTGTTTTCGAAAGCACATGGTTGATAAGAAGTTGATGTGTTCCTTCTTCTACCTTCGCCCGAGTGTTCTACCAAGATCATGAAAAAGCACGTGCAAGCAGTCAGTGAGAGGAAGTTTGAAAGTTCTTTTCGCTACGATGTAAACATTAAGGGGGGAATTTTAGGAATATTAATGTTCACATGGGTATTGATATTTATGTTTACAATGTAATTACTATAGTGAAGTTGTAAATAAACAACTCACTATTAGTTTTCTGAGTGGTTAGTCGTATATATTGTTGAAACAACAATATATCATGAATAAATTATAGGTTTGGTTAGTTTGTTATATGGGTGATTTGTTAGTGTAGTTTCCTATTTTATAGGAATTTTTTTCTATTTATATGGTTATATATTAGCCATCCTTCCATTGTGAAATTCATTATAGTAGCTGATTAATTCAAAGAATTTTTTACTGTGCAAAGTTTTGAATAGAATAAATTTTATTTTATGTTAATTTTGAACCAAATTCAAGAGGAAAATTGGAAAATACGAAGCATAGATCATTGCTCTAGAGCACAAAAATGTGGAACTAGAGGAAGAGGTTGGACTGGGGTGCTTGGAGAGGGATAGGGGCACCGGGACTTGTTTTTGGGCGCTTGGGTCTGCGGAAATTCTTAGAAAACCTCCTTTGAGGTGTCGCAAGGTGTTCACCTTTAGTCTCCTTTTTCACTATGTTATCACACTAAGATTTCCAAGGTCATTGTAAACCTACATAAAGTATGAACTCGCAAAACCCTCGAGATAGACATCAAATCCTAAAAAATAAAGATGAAAAATGAGGGGTCAGACTGTCCTTAGTTGTCCCAATGATTAACTTACGATTGATCGTTGCACTAGATCCCAAACCCAATGTAGTTCTCTCTATGTGTGTGTGTAGAATTGTGCTTTAGGTTGCTCTTGTGCCAGTTGCACTTGGATAACGAGCAAGTAACTAAATGTAAAATGTAATAAATGTGTGCATGGAATAGAATGAAATTCCCTCCTATGAAGTGTGATGTATAAAACTATCCTTTGTGTCCCTTTTGGTGGAGCTAAATAGATGCAATGGACTTCTTATATTCCTTGATGGATGTAACCTTAGGTGGTGATAGATAGTGTTTAGTGCTTGGTCCTTTATTATGATCACATAACTTTATATTTATATGATTCCTTTTCTTGAATTTTGTAATTAACCCCGAAAAGTCCAACTACCAAAAAGATAAGATGCTCAAATGGATAGAAAGGACCCAAAAAGTGTGAATAAAGTACAAAGAGGATAGGGGCGCCTAGAGGGGACGAGGGCACCTAACGTTGACGTCCTAGATGGGTGCTGGTGTCCATGATGACAAATGCCAAAGAATAAAAAGGAAGAATGAGAAAGTAAGGGTGTAAGACCAAAAGAAACAATAGAAAGTAAAGTAAGGTGGCCAAAGACATGGGTTAATTAGTAATTTCATACTTAGGAATCATATGAATAGTAATATGTGATCAAGACTAGATAATTACCCAAAGTGCGTGATTGTGTGTCTATATTGAGAAAAGAGCCTTTTCTATGTATGTTGCTATTGTGGCTAATGTTTGAGCTGTTGTGGATACTTTGGTGGTTGAGAGGTAGAAAGTGTGGGTCTTAATCCACCATGAGGGGAAGGTGGTGCACCTCTCGAATGTTATCCTACAACTTCTAGAGTCGAGATATCACATTTTCCCTAGCTTGTTGTGTCTCCCCCTATTTTGTTATGCATTGCATTCTTTTTCTATGATATCTATGGTCTTTATCTCTCTCTCTCTCTCTCTCTCTCTCTCTAAGAGCAACAACCACCTCTTGTAATGCCTATAAATTTTTTGGGTCTTGTTGGTTTGAAAATCATCGGTTAGGCGGATCGTGGGAAACAAGCCAACAATGTGCAGGGCAAAGCCCCTCTTTGAGACATCAAAACGAAACTAGTTTATTGTTATTCTATCAAATAGAAATCATGCAAATCTACACTATTCTAACTTCAGGGGTTTGGGATCTCATCCCGGTGGAGGTAGTTCCGATTGTGAATAGAAAGGTAGGAGAGAAGGAACGGAGGAAGGATAGTTCAAGGGAGAAAAGAAATGAATTCCAAGACGAGAAGGTCGAGGGTTTATGCTTTGGACTAGTAGTAAACAGAGCCAAACTTACTTGCATAAACAAAAAAAGCAATACTGATGAACATATGAAGATAAGAAGAATGAATCCAACGAATAGAAACATAGATCTAACTTAAGAAACATATGATGAAAAAAGCACATATATTGAGCACAAAGTCTTAACATATATATTAATATCTCTTCTGTTACAAGAAGGCACAAAGTCTTTCTCTCTTCGCTTCTTTTTTCATACAAAAATGTCCACCGGAATACAACAAGTATTCCAATATTTATAGAAGAAGAGGAGGAAGAAGACAAAAAGAAACCAACCACTATTTACAAAATATCTATAAAATAACTAAAAAGTCAAAAGTTGACTTTGGGCAAGTTTGTGGATGGAAACATCCCATGGTGCAACATGGATGATGTCATCGTAAATGCCAACATAATTTTAAAATATTTTTACAAAAATATCAAAGTGTACACAAGAAGAGAAACTACTCATCATCATCTCTTTGCTTGAATGGAGTGTCTTGCTTCTTTTAGGAGAGGCGATGTGACACTGAGCTCGGTATTCCATAAACTTGTTAATCATGGTCTGAAGCTGATTATGATCATGACCCTTGACGTGGTCTCCGATGACTTTGCAAGTTTATTTTTTAGTTTTGAGCTTGTTAGGTAGCCCGACATACTCATCGCATGTGTCAATCAGAATCTAATGAAATTGCGGCAAGCCAAAAGGTTATTGATAGACTCTCGGTCAAAATTGACCTATGGCGCCAAACCTTGTGTCGTGATATCCTTGAAGAGCTGGATGGTATCGTCTGCCTCTCTCAAGGTGAATGATGCACTGAGCATCTCTGGAGCCATCTTGGTAACCGTCTGCTCCATGCTTTGTATTTTGCATCTAGGGCTTCGTCCTTGATTTTATCTATCCTTTCCAGGATATACTCCATTTGATCAACTCGATAATCCAGTGCAACGAGAGCTTTGTTTTGTGCCCGTGGGTGATCAATGACGCCGACCTTTAACAAGTCGTCAACTGAGTAGTCGACCATTGCTTGGAATGTTTCATGTTGTAATTTGGCATTGTCCAACTCCTCGGAGAGGGATCCTGCTACTTTGTAGCTCATTATTTTCCTGATTTATACGTTGATAGAGTCCTATGAATTTCTTGATTATTTCGTCACTATCTCTGAGGATTTACTCTATCTAAGAGGACATTGCCACACCTTGTTCGCCAATCTTGGCGTATTCATTTATCTTGGCCTGATTGATAACTTCAGTAGGCTCGGTGGTAGTCATAGGAGGAGCATTGCCCATTCTCTGCAAAGCTTGGAGGAGATGTTTGTTTTGCTCCTTGAGTATTCTCTTCTCCTCCTTTGCTTCCTAAAGCTTATTACGAGGGGCGTATCTGCAGAAAAGGCCTCTCCTTATAGGCTCTCAGATGAGGTTCCCATCATGACTTGGGTCACTGTAAAGTCTGTAGGAGACAGATCTTTCTTCTCTTTGGTGGGATTAGGGTATGCAATCTCCATGACCCTCTCTCCCGAAGTGCTCTTTAAAAAGTGAGTTATCACTTTCTGTTTCTTTGGTCCCTTCTTCGAATGACAGAGAAGTCCATGGGTGCTATGGGGACCTTTCTCTTGAGTTGACCCAGATGGTCAGAGATCCAACTTGGACTTATGGGAGAAGGAGTGGAGGGAAAGGAAGAAGAAATGGGAGTGAAAGGGGAAGCAATTGAAGAGGTCTAGGGAAGAACATTGAGACACTTGGTGGTGGCATTGACAAGGAGTCCAACGTGTTTACGCTTGTGGGGCCCGGAGTTACTACCAGAAAAGAAAAGGACATGGAGGTGGAAGGGATCGAGAATGGGATGGAGGGAACACCGGTGTGACAGATCCAAAAGAGAGGATAAGATGGAAGAGGTGGGAGATGGAAGAGAGGAAGGGAGAGAAGAAGATACATCCATTGGAATAGATGTTTCAACGACAAGGGGAGAGAAGGAGAAAAAGAGGGAATGGTGGGAATCTCAAAGTGGTTGTAGTCATGTGACCATATCCCGAGTGGATGTGTCCGTTGAGACTTCAAAGTGGTCTCTTATAAAAGGCACAATTTTGAAAAATGTTTCATGAAAGGTTTTAGCACCAAGGAGCAAGGAACAGGGCATGCATTTGCAACACACAACATGGCATGTTGATGTCAAGGTTCATGGGTCAACCTTAGGAAATTTTCTTTAGTCAAGTGCTGAAAAAGATGGTGTTGCACGGCTTTTAAGTGCGCCAAAGGTGCAATTTCAGAAGATGTTACAAGGGAGATCTATGCGCCAAAGGGAAAGTGCTTGGCGTGGATTTAGGAGGACACAACATCCAATGTTTATGTTGGTTAGGAAGCGCTTGCGCCCTCACAAGATTGCTAAGTGTTATTGTACTGGGCGCGGTTTGGAGATATGTTGCAAGTGGAGACAGTGTGCTAAAGCGCGCGATCATGTGGGAGTGCACCATGTAAAAACAATGCGCAAAAATCTTTTAGGGACTTCTTTTCACTTTACATGACCTCTTCTCTCTTTTTTGGTTTTGCAAAATGACAGGGAGGAGAGGGACTTCTTGCAAGGTAGTAAGCATATACAAAAAGGATGGTTCTTTTGTGAGGCAGAGCCTTCTCATATTTGCAAATCTGGAAGGAGGAAAAAGGGGTTTCAGTTGGGCAGTTCATTTTAAATGTGTTCTTTTTAGATTTAACCCTTTATACCAATCCTAATACCTAACACAACCAAAAACAAAACCACAAACAACAAGAAGGAGGATAAAATCCACTTACCCGGTTTTATAAAGGATGAAGGACAACGTTGGGGTCCACAAACTCAAAAATAGTATGCGGATGTGACAGGGATAGGCGACAAAGCGAAGAATACTTTTCACAATTTTCAATTCGTGAAAATGACAGGTGTTAACCACCTATTTATAGAAAATTTGGCATTAATTACCCCACCAACTTTCTTTGCGTGGATTTCAGAGTGTCGACACAGGTTTGGATGCGCCTTGGCACAATTTTGATAGCATGTCGACATAACACTTTCAGTGCCTTAAGCGCATATTCGGAGATGTCAACATGAAGTTTTCAGCACCTAAGGGATCGGACTTAGCACACATTTTGATATGTTGACATGTCGTTTCTCATGCCTTAGGCACAAATATTTGATGCATGTTTACTGATGTTGGCATGTCATTTTCTGTGCCAAAGGGGCGCATATGTTTTGATGTTGACATGTCAATTCTTGCGCCCAGTTCAAAAAAGGTGAAAATGGCTAAGTTCTTAAAACTTGATTTTTGGAAGGAATTTTAGGCCATTTTGAACATTGTCAGACCTTTTTAGGGGACCAAAATGAAATTTTGGTATGGTTATCTACAAAATTGCCCTTGTCAATTTTACAGGATAACAACCGCTCTTTTCTGGGGTCTGTCTTTAAGTGAAAATTAAGGGTAGAGAATCCCATATTTCTAAGTGCCTATCCATTGGGTTACAGAGAGCCAAAAAAAGGCAACCAAAAAGGGAAGAAAGGAAACACACAACAAACAGAAAAACACATGACAAAAGCAAACACACAACAAAAACAAATTGTACAAAGAAGAGAGCAAGCTCTACTTCCTGAAGATCTTTAGGTGCTGCCCGCTATAGGGAAGCGGGAGCTTGATTCCGTCTAGATATAAGAGATAGAACCTATTCTCTCTGTTGAGTTGCTTGATCTTGTATGGCCATCTCTAAAGAGAGTCAAACTTTCCGTGCATACCTTTCGGTTCTCTTCGTTTGTCCCATAGAAGAACAAGATCTCCCACTTGGAAATCTCTCTGCCTAGCTTTCTTGTCGAACAACCTCTTGACTTGATTATGATGTTCAGTGATCTTGTCGATGACCACTTTACTCACTTCTCTTCAAGTTTTGTCGGATACATAATCCTCTTTTCAGAGAACTCTTGAAAAGTTTCATCTTCGATTACTCGAGCCAAGCGCAAAGTAGGAAGTGTTGCGAAGATAGGGATTTCAGCATTGGTCCCATACAACACGTGAAAAGGTGACATGCCAAGATATCTCTTTGGGTGATACGATATGCCCACAAAGCATCATACAATGATTTATGCCAGGACCGTTGGTTCTCGTCAACTAGTTTTCGTATGATAGCTACCAGGTTCTTGTTGCTTGATTCTGCCTGACCATTTCCTTGAGGATAATAATCAGAGGCATGAGCCAAGGTTATCCCATATCCATAGCAAAAACCAATTACTTCTTGTGAAGAGAAGTTGGAAGCATTATCAACAACGATTTTATGTGGAATGCCAAATCTCACAAATATTCTCTTTGATGAAGTTGCAAACAACTTCATACGTGGCATGTCTTGATAGGTATGGCCTCCACCCATTTTGTGAAGTAATTTGTTGTTGTTAGGACGTAACTATGTCCAACACTCGATTAAGGATTGAGTGCTCCAATGAAATCAATTCCCCATTTCCTGAATGGTTTGTCAATAATGACGGGCCTGAGGGGAAATGCAACTAACTTTGGTTTGCCAACGAATTGTTGACAAAGTTCACATTTCGCTACCTAGGTGGTTACATCTTGAAATAGCGTTGGCTAGTAGTACTTGGCCCGAATGATTTTATGTGCCATCATGGATGAGGAGAAGTGACCACCGCAGGATGAGTCATGAAAATTTTAACAATTTTATATCCATTGCGGCTTATCAACACATCGTAGGAAAATGCCATCAATTCCACGTTTGTACAATCCATCATCCCATATGACATATCGTGCGGCTCTAAGCTTTACCGCTCACTTTTCCTTAGTGGTTAGATGAGTTGGGCACTCTCCATAGGTGAGAAAGAATGTGATGTCAGAATACCATTCATCATTGGTGGCAAAAAACAGAACCATGGGTAAAGAATCCACTTTCTCCAGTTCACTTTGTTCTTCATCAACATGAGTAGTTTTCTCCTCAGGTACCTCTGAGTCTTTATTTTCAGCCATTAGCTGACATAGGCCCTTACCCCTTACCAACTTGGTTGGTTTGATGTCTAGATCATATTCTTGACCTTTGCGATCTAATTCCTCGTAAGCTCCCTAACTCCTGTTGAGTCAGGATAGACTTAATAGCCGTGTCTAGAACCAACACTACTGTATGAGAATTCAAAATGTAGTAGCGGAAATTTTGACTACTTTTACCATAGTGAAGGCATGTTTTTCCAACTGTGACATCTTCAATTCATGAGGCTTAAAAGGAGAACTCATGAAAGCAATCAGGGATTCTATATCCTCGAGTTCTTTTGCATCAAGATAGTTGATACAGTATGCGCAGATGCATAACTGTACATGATGAAGTCCTTGCTAAAGTCAAGACACACCAGAATAGGGGTGTGAGCAATGGAAGTCTTTATGTCTTTGAATGATGCCTTGCCTTCCTCACTCCATTGGAATGTTTGGGACACTTTCATCATATTAGATATATGATGAGTCTTCTCAGCAAAAATCAGAATAAAACGTCTAATAAAATTTACCTTTCCGAAGAAAGAGTGAACACCAGTCTTGCTTGTAGGCAAAGTGAGGCTCTGAATAGCCTTGACTCTTTCGACATCTATCTTAGTTCCCTCTCTTGATGACATGTCCTAGCAGCTTTCCTTCAGTGACCCCAAAATTAACTTCTTGGGATTTAGTGAAATCCTGTGTTCTCAGCATCTGATCAAGACTTGTTCTAAATGATCGCAGTGATCACTTCTTTCTTGGAGAACACGGTTAGGTCATCTAGGTAAACCATGATGACCTTTCCCATCATACCTTTGAATGTAAAGTCCATTTCTCATTGGAAGGTGGCACCGGTGTTGATTAAAGGGAACGATCTACTATATGCGAAGGTACCCCAAGGGGTGGTGAATGCTGTTTTGAAATGATCTTCAGGTGTGACTTGAATTTGGTTGTAACCCAAAAAACCGTCTAGCATAGACAACATTTCTAAAACTAGTTACTTGCCTATAGTACTTGATCATTATCGGCAAATGGATAATTATCCTTTAAGGATGACTGGTTCAAGTTGTGAAAGTCCACACATATGTGTATCTCACCATTCTTCTTCCACACAGGTACAATATTTAGCAACCCAGGTACTGTGATGAATTGGAAAAATGATTCTTGCATCCAACATCTTCTGAATTTCAGCCTTAGATGGTACCTGAGATTTTGGGGTTGTAGTGCCTTTGCTTTTGATGAAAAGGCTTAACATCATCCTTGAGCGGGATGTCATGCCGAATGTCCTTTGGCTTGAAAGACTTGAGATCAGCATAAGACCATGCTAATACATCCATGTACTTTTTCAAGCAACTTGAAAATTTTCTTTCTCTTCGAGCGTACAACACTTCCCAATGTTCACGGAATGAGGATGTTCCAGTGGTACCTAGATTGATGATTCGTTTCCTAGAGAAGAGGAAGGATCATCTTGTCACTTTTTCTTAACAAAATGGTCATGATTATCAAATAGTCATTCTAAGGAAACTAAACCTTTGGAATCTTGTTTCCTTTGAGTTGTATCATTGTTTCTTTATCAGATTCATGTGCTTGACCGGTGAGAGACTCACGACACGTAGAAAGTTGATCCATCAAAATGAAGCTCTTTGAAATTGTTAGCTTTCTCTAGAAAAATGATAATTTGGTTGTCATCATTGAACACCTACCTGCAAAATTATCTAGCACACTTGGGTGAAAAACCACCTCAATGGTATATGTATCTATTTTTAACCCCAGGTGAGGGAGCATGAGAGATGTTGAGATGACCAATGAATCAGCCATGTCATTTTGAGCTCTTGAAACTACTTTGATTGAGAAAGCATCAAACTCCTCGATGTTATCCCATACTACATTGCGGTAGTGTTTGAGCGGTCATTCTTTACTTGGTATATCCCTTTTACTTGATTGACAATTAACTCAAGCATCACCTTGCACTTTTAGATTCTTGATTCCCTTCTCTTTTGCAGCTTGCATGCCAAGTAACAAGGATTCATACTCGGCGGTATTATTTGTATTGAAGAACTACAACTTGAAAGAAAAAGGGAAAATCTCCTCCTCAGGAGATATTAGAACAACCCCAACACCGCATCCACTTGTTGCACAACTACCATCAAACTGCAACATCCACACTTTATTGAGATCCTCTTTTTGGAATGAGAATGTCCATTTTATCTAAGTCGGTGGACAAGAAGTAGTTTCCCATCCCTGATGATTCGAAAATAATATGAGCCTTAGGGTCATCAGAGTTGGTGACTAGATATTTCTTTTGTGATTCTGGTTCCAATGTTTACATCACTCCTTTGACAGGATCTTGGCTTTGGACCATTCCATATGAATTTCCCCACCAACTTCTTTACAGAAGCTCCTCCCTAGAAATATTCCGTATGCTACTGGAATATCAGCTACAAGAATAGTCATTTTTACCCTTTTTCAGAAATGCCGCAAATGCAAATTGTGCATCCTTGATCTGACCAATCAATGGTACTTTCTTGGTTTCCATGGAGTAACATCTGCCAAAAGGTTTAGTAAGCGTGAGGCCCAAAGCATGGGCGACCTTTGCTGGCATAACATTGTCAGAAGCTCTAAAATCGATTATACAATTGCTTAGTTTATGACCATTGATTAGGAGAGATAGGTAAAAAGGTTCAATTTTCCCACGCAGAAGTCGAGGCAACATTTACATGAGACGTAGGAGGTGGGAAGAATTCCTTTTGGAGAAATGGGAGGAAGGAGGCAACCTAGTCTTTGATATACTTAGTTAATCTCACAAGTCGCTGCTGGGGTTGGACTCAAGGTATTCAACCTCGATTTGGATCTTGGTCTTTTTAGCATGATCAATTATATCAAATGCGACCAAGGGTTGTGCTAATGAAGGAATGAGTCCTTTGTTTCACATTTGTGGAGGAGGATTACTAGTCTTTGTGGAATTGGAGGAAGGCTTGGAGGAGAAATGCGAGGAAAAGGTTTCTTTACAAAAGGTTTAACAGAGGTTGAATAAGAGAAGGGGATTACCTCTTTTAGCGATCGTTGGTGGTGGAGCTACCACGGCCTTTTCCTTTTGTTTTTCACAGCAACCTTTGCTTCTTTTCCTTGCGAGTGAGTGAAAACTGCGTATGATTTTCCGCTCGCATACCCTTGGGTACCCTCTTCTTCATCAAATTCCTCATCTTCAAATTCCATATACCCGATAGTAGAGTCGCCAATCGGTTCACCGACATCTTGATCATCTTCATCTTGCGAAAAAGGTTCTTCATAATTTGTATCATCTTCTTTGATTTCAACCAAGGCATTAACGGAGGGGCTTCAATTGCTAGTCTTTGAGAAGCAATAGGAAAACGCGGCCTTTGGGGGGCATTGTTGGGAGTGAAGTTCCTCGTGGGATATCCCGATATGGAGTAGTAGACGATGCTTGAGCCAATTGCTTCTTTAATGAGAGAAAATCATTTACCATCTTTTGGAATGTTGGATCTGATGAGGTGGCTTGAGAAGAAGTTGAAGCCTTTGATTTTGATGGCTCTCATCTTAACTCACCAGATATAAGGAGGTTATCTTCTATCCAAATGGCCGCAGCTTGAGCAAGAACCAAGTTGGTATTTGTTCTTGTAAAAGTAAGAAACTTACTCTCGAACTCATTGTTCACAAAGAAACACTTTTGATTCTCTAATGTTGGCAACATGATGCAAGGTGGTACACGGTTGATTAGTGAATTGAATCGGGTGATAAAATCATGCATGGTTTCATTGGCCTCCTTCTTCATGTGAGTGATTTTTGACAATAACGCAAATGCATCTTCTGAAGGCTTGTACCTATCTTCAAATGCAGTCCGTAATGTAGCCCAACTAGTGATGGATCCGGTTGGTAAATGTTGGAACCATTCTAATGCAGGCCCTTGCAAGGTCTCAAGAAAGAGACGTACAGATACGTCTTCATGAGTCACGTCCAGAATACTACATGACATAATAAACGCAGCTATATGCGCTTTGTGCTTTGATTTCCACTCCCATCAAACTTTAAGAAATTCTTGTGATTTCCGTGAGGGAGGGGTTGACTTGGATGTGGCAATGCTAGAGGACCCATGGCATTTCCCCATGGTACATGTAGATTTATCACCATTTGAAATGCGGGGAAAAGAACATGAGCAGGGAGTCTAGTTCCACTTAGCAAAAGAGCACTGCAAATTGATGTCGAGGCACCTTGTGAAATCCGGCTCTTCGTGGAGGCGAGGCACTTCTTGCTGATCAATCCGTTGAACTTAGTGATGCGAATCATGCTGGAGTGATACTGAAATTGTGCCTTTGAAGTAGATCAAAGATTGGATCAACTTCTCCATGAGCTCTTCTACCACGAGTAAATTGTTCACCCGCCAGTGTACCCATTCAGATCTGCAACAATTAAGAGCAGATTTACAACAATCTTTTGTTTGTACTTGCTGATTTTTTGATTTTTTTGGCAAAAATCAGCAGCATGTACTTTTTTAATATTTAAATTTTACCCTCTTTTAATAACAACCGATGTGGTTTTCTGACAAAGATTAACAAGGATAAAAGTGGGTTAATTTAGAAAGCTGATTTTCGGATCTTTGAATTGAATTTTGCAAGGTTTTGAAAATATCGAAAATATCATATCTCAGATCTACGGAAATATACAAGTTTTTGTAAAAACTCATGAACTAAAAGCTCCTATCTGGTCCAGATCTATGGATTTTCCTAAGGAAATTTTTAGTTTTGATCACTTTTGCAAAAATTTTTAATTTTTAACAAAGAGTTAAAATTTGCAAACTGGTAGTGATTTTTATAGTTTTTTAATTATTTCCTTAGTTCGATCCCCAGAGTCGCCAAAAACTATTGGTTTGAAAATCTTTCGGTTAGACAGGTCATGGGGAAATAGGCCAATAGTGTGTAGGGCATAGCCCCTCTTTGAGACAACAAAGTGAAACTGGTTTATTGCTATTCTATCAAGTAGGAATCTATGCAAATCTACACTATTCTAACTTTAGGGGTTTGGGATCTCATCCCAGTAGAGGTAGTTCAACTGCCAAAAATAGAAATGTAAGAGGAAGGAATGGAGGAAGGATAGATCTAAAGGGAGAAAAGAAATGAATTCCAAGACAGAAAGGTCGGAGGGTTTATGCTTTGGGTTGGTAGTAAACAGAGCCAAACTTACTTGCATAAACAAACAAAGCAATACTGATGAACATATGATGATAATAAGAATGAATCCAACAGAATAGAAACATAGATCTAACTTAAGAAAGATCTGATGCAATAACACATATATTGAGCACAAAGTCTTAACATATATATTAATATCTCTTATGTTACAAGAAGGCACAAAGTCTTTCTCTCTTCACTTTTTTTTCATACAAAAATGTCCACCTAGAATACAACAAGTATTCCAGTATTTATAGAAGAAGAGGAGAGAGAAGACAAAAAGAAACCAACCACTATTTACAAAATATCTAAAAAATCTAAAAGTCAAAAGTTGACTTTGGGCAAGTTTGTGGATGGCAACATCCCATGATGTGCAACATGGATGATGTCATCATAAATGCCAACATACTTTTTAAATATTTTTACAAAAAGATCAAGCATACACAAGAAGAGAAACTATTCATCATCATCTCTTTGCTTGAATGGAGTGTCTTGCTTCTTCTCGATCGGAGAGCGATGTGACACTGAGCTCGGTACTCCATAAACTTGTTGATCATTGTCTGAAGTTGATTATGATCAGGACCCTTGAAATGGTCTCCAATGACTTCACAAGTTTCTTTTTCAGTCTTGAGCTTGTCAGGTAGCCCGCGTACTCTTCGTTTGCCTCAATCAAGTATCCAATGAAATCACGGCAAGCCAGAAGGTTATTGATAGACTCTCGGTCAAAAGTGACCTCTGGCGCAAAACCTTGGGTTGCGATATCCTTGAAGAGCTTGATTGTATCGTCTACCTCCCTCAAGGTGAATGATTCACTGAGCATCTCTGAGCCATCTTTGTAACCATCTGCTCCATGTTGTGTTTTTGCATCCAGGGCTTCATCCTTGATTTTATCTATCCTTTCTAGGATATACTCCATTTGATCAACCCGTAATCTAGTGCAATGAGAGCTTTGTTGTGTGCCCGCGGGTGATCAATGATGCGCTGACCTTTAATAGGTCATCAGTTGAGTAGTCGACCATTGCTTGAAATGTTTCATGTTGTAATCTGGCATTGTCCAACTCCTCGAGAGAGGGATCCTGCTACTACTTGTAGCTCCTTGTTTTCCTGATCTATACCTGGTAGAGTCTTGTGAATTTCTTGATTATTTCCTCACTATCTCTGAGGATTCGCTCTATCCAGGAGGACACTGCCATGCCTTGTTCACCAATCTTGGCGTATTCATTTATCTTGTCTGACTGAGAACTTCAGGAGGCTCGGTGGCAGTCATAGGAGGAGCATTGCCCATTCTTTGCAAAGCTTGGAGGAGATGTTTGTTTTGCTCCTTTAGTATTCTCTTCTCCTCCTTTTGCTTCTTGAAGTTTCTTGCAGAGGGCATCTACTACAGACAAGGCCTCTCCTTGTAGGCTCTCAGATGAGGTTCCCATCGTGACTTGGGTCACTATAAAGTCTGTAGGAGACAGATCTTTCTTCTCTTTGGTGGGATCAGGATATGCAATCTCCATGACCCTCTCTCCTGAAGTGCTCTTTGAAAAGTGAGTTATAGCTTTTTGCTTCTTTGGTCCCTTCTTCGGAATGACAGAGAAGTCCATGGGTGCTATGGGAACCTTTCTCTTGAGTTGACCCAGATGGTCAGAGATCCAGCTTGGACTTATGGGAGAGGGAGTAGAGGGAATGGAAGAAGAAATGAGAGTGAAAGGGAAGCAACTTAAAGAGGCCACAGGGAAGAATGTTGAGACACTTGGTGGTGGCATCGACAAGGAGTCCAACACGCTTTGCTACTTGTAGGGCTTGGAGTTACTACAGGAGAAGAAAAGGACATGGAGGTGGAAGGGATCTGTAATGGGATGGAGGGAACACTAGGTGACAGATCCAGAGAGAGGAGAAGATGGAAGAGGTGGGAGATGGAAGGGAGGAAGGGAGAGAAGAAGAAACATCCATTGGAATAGATGTTTCAACAACGGGGGGGAGAGGAGTGGAAGAAGGAATGGTGGGTACCTCGGTGGTTGTAGCTTGTGACCACATCTGAGTGGATGTGTCCATTGAGACTTTGGTGGTCTCTTCTTCTTTACCTGGAGAGACCAAGTCGACCACTTGCTTCTCAGAAGTAGTAGGAGGGCTTTGAGGAGCTTCTTCTTTTGCTTGATTCTCCCTCCTTTATCTTTCCCTTTTCCTTTCGGCACTTGGGCCAGCCTTGGAGGTGCTCTTCCTAAAGGAGAAGTAGTGAAATCTACCCCGAGGTAGGTGAGACCATTCTGTTTGCACCAATGTTCGGTGTGCTGCAATGTGTGTGCTTGACCCTTTCTGAATGGTCTTTGGTGCCTTGGCTCTGTCAATCTCTGCGAATGGCCAATCGTCCCCATCCGTGTCAAGGTAAACTTGATCAATTTCTTGATCAAGTTCTTGGAATCCTTTTGGAATGATGGCCATGCCATAGTGTTTGATCTCTTCCAGAGCCATCCTGGAGTGATCCTTTTCACCGAGATCTATTTCATGTGTCAGGTCGATGTAGATGTCCTCGATCTCAGGGACATGGATAGGATCAATTTTTTCCTTTGGGAGGCAACCCGAAAATCAAAGGTAGGCCTGGCTGGAAGTTGTGCTTTAGATTCAGCAATTCAAGCTCGGCATACATTTCCCATGCTTTGGCCAGTGTGGTGCAAGTGTATCGGCCCACTGTAAGGGGGAATGGAGTTCCTCCCTTCTTTCTCTTCATGCATCTCTCATGGTATGTGATTAGTTGCCTTGACAACTCTAAGAGAATCAGCTTGGGCCCTGCATACCTTGGTAGCTTTGGTCGGTTCACCCTCAAAATTCACCACCCTGAGATATGTGAATGTGGGAAACTACGTGAACAATGCTCCCCACTTCTTTGTGATAGTGACCACACTCGGGCTAGTTCGACCATGTCTCATATTTGGCCTCAATAGGTAGATCACCTCATAGAAGAAGGCGTCATTGATTTTTGAGAACTGGGGATGTTGTTCTCGAGCCTTAGCTCTGGTAGTATTCATATATTTTGACTTGGGGCCATACCCCATTCCAAGCTAGGCTGTGAAATCTCTCGCTGATGTTGCATGCATATACAACATAGGAATTCATATAGAACTTCCCAGTTGTCATGACCTATTGAAGTTGCTGAGAGATGGTGTCGTTGATGATTTCTCCTAGCCAAAATGTTGTTCAGGCACATTCTTGCTCATGGTCTCTAAGTACCTCAACATCCATTTATGGAAATGATGGGCATCAGGAAGCCCAAACACTCTACTCAGGAAGGTGATTGTATCACTCAGTTCCTCATTGAAGTCACTGCGGTGGATGGTCTGTGGCCATCGGCTCACCGGATTTTTGTTCTTAAGATATAGCTCATTCATCATTTGCATACATTTGTCCTCATTGTCATCCCATGCCTTCTTGCAGTCTTCTAGGCTTATGGCGACGTATTGCCTGTGATGATGAGGATGCCCAGAGTTATTTCAAAGTGATGAGTAGTTAGGTCGATGACCATCTTTCCCTCTTTATCTCGACATCTTGTGTCCTTGTTATAGCATCGAGCCACCAACATGATGAACTCATTATTAATAACACTTACTGGCAGCCCAGCTGCAAAGTGCAATCCACTGCCTACCAGTTTGTTCATCCAGGGGCCACTAGTTTCTGGTTGGTTCTTGCCCAGAAGTCTTCCATATCAATGTGCCCAAGCTCGGAGTCTCTGATATCGAGATCACTCTCTGCATATGAGTCAGGCATCCTGACTTTTGATATTTATACTTCATCTCTTGTTCTGTCAACTTTGCTTTACCTTTAGACTTGGTTGGCTTTTTGCTTGATGAAGACATGTGTGAGCTCGAGGATGGCTGTTGTTGTTCTGCAAGGAGAATCAAGGAGGTCCAACACAAAAGAGCCATGTCAACCATCATGTTATTCATAATGAAAGCTTGCAAAAAGAAGAATGAGCAATTATAAGGCTTAGGGCGCAAGGCGCAAGTTCATAGCATGCTGCAGAGGCTTAAAAAGGTTGGGCACACTTTTGGGGATGTCAACATGCAAAAAGGTGTGCCTGTGTTGATAGGAGAAAAGTTGCGCCAAAGGGTTATAAAGGGCACACTTTTGAAGAGTGTTGCATAAAAGGTTTTAGCGCCAAGGAGAAAGGCGCGGGGCATGGGTTTGCAACACACAACATGGCATGTTGATGTCAAGGATCATGCGCCAACACCTTAGAAAATTTTCTTTAGCTGGGTGCTACAAAAGATGGTGTTGCATGGATTTTAAGTGCGCCCAAGGCACAATTTTGGAAGATGTTGCAAAGAGATCAATGCGCCAAAGGAAAAGTGCTTGGCGTGGATTTGGAGACACACAACATCAAATGTTGATGTTGGTTAGGGATGTGCACCACCCTTTACAAAATTTGCTAAGTGTTTTTATTGGGCATGCTTAGAGGGATATGTTGCATGGTGAGAAAGTGCATGCAGGCAGCGATTGTGGGGTGCAACATGTAAAAAATGTGCACAAAAAATATTTTTGTGATTTTTTGGCTTTTCTTTTTTCTTCTGATTTCTCTCTCTTTTTTTGGTTTTGCAAATGACAAAGAGAGAGGGATTTGAGCAAGGTAAGCAGATACATAAAGGATGGTTTTTTTTTCGAGGCGAGAGCCTTCTCAGATTTGTAGATCTGGAAGGAGGGAAAAGGGGTTTCAGATGGTTGGTTAGTTTATTCATTTTTCATTTTTAGATTTAACCTCTTAGATTTATAACAATCCTAAAACCTAACAATAACCAAGAAACAAAACCACAAACAATAATAAGAGTGATAAAATCCACTTACCCGGTTTATAAGGATGAAGGATGACGTTGGGGTCCACAAACTCAAAAAAAGGCATGCATGCGGGCATGACAGGGATAGCTGATAGGTGCAGAGGAATACTTTTCACAATTTTCAATTCGTGAAAATGACAGGTGTTAAGCGCCTATATATAGAAAATTTGGCATTTATTACCCCACCCACTTTCTTTGGCACACTTTTCAAAGTGTCGACATGGGTTTGGATGTGCCTTGGTGCAAGTTCTTTAATGTCGACATAACGTTTTTAGCACCTTAAGCACATATTCTATGGTGGCAACATGAAGTTTTTAGCACCTTTTAGGGAATTTACTTAGCGCACATTTTGATGTGTTGACATGATGTTTTCTCATGCCTTAGCACACTTTTTAGGTGCATGTTTAATGATGTTGACATGTCCTTCCTATGCCCAAAGGGGCGTAACTTCTGATGTTGACATGTCATTTAGGGTGCCAAAGGATTTTCTAAGGGGCACATTTTTCATTGTGTCGACACAACATTTCTTGCGCCCAGTTCAAAAAAGGTGAAAATGGCTAAGTTCTTTAAAACTTGATTTTGAAAGGAGTTTTAGGCCATTTTGAACGTTATCAGACCTCTTTAGGGGGACCAAAATGAAATTTTGGTATGGTTATCTACAAAATTTCCCTTGTCAATTTTACAGGATAACAACTGGCTCTTTCTGGGGACTATCTTTAAGTGAAACTTAAGGGTAGAGAATCCCATTTTTCATGTGCCTATCCATTGGGTTACAGAGAGTCAAAAACAAGGGTGACCAAAAAGGGAAGAAAGGGAACACAAAAAAGAAAAGAAACACACACATGAAAAAACACACAACAAAAAAAATTGTACAAAGAAGAGAGAGCAAGCTCTACTTCCTGAAGATCTTTAGGTGTTTCCCGCTATAGGGAAGCGGGAGCTCGGTTCCATCTAGATATGAGAGATAGAAACTATTCTCTCCATTGAGCTACTTGATCTTGTATGGCCCTCTCCAAAGAGAGTCAAACTTTCCATGCATACCTTTCGGTTCTCTTCGTTTGTCCCACAGAAGGACAAGATCCCCTACTTGGAAATCTCTCTGCCTAGCTTTCTTGTCGAACAACCTCTTGACTTGATTCTGATGTTCAGTGATCTTGTCGACCACTTTTACTCACTTTTCTTCAAGTTCCATTAGGTACATAATCCTCTTTTCAAGAGAACTCTAAAAAGTTTCATCTTCGATTGCTCGAGCCAAGCGCAGAGCAGGAAGTTCTGCGGAGATAGGGATTTCAGCATCGGTCCCATACAACACTTGGAAAGGTGACATGCCGAGATCTCTTTGGAGTGATACGATCTACCCACAAAGCATCATATAATGACTTGTGCTAGGATCATTGGTTCTCATCAACTAGCTTCCGTATGATAGTTACCAGGTTCTTGTTGCTAGATTCTGCCTGACCATTTCCTTGAGGATAGTAATCAGAAGCATGAGCCAAGGTTATCCCATATCCATAGCAAAAAACCAATTACTTCCCATGAAGAGAAGTTGGAAGCGTTATCAGCAATGATTTTGTGTGGAATGCCAAATCTCACATAATATTTTCCTTGATGAAGTTGCAAACAACTTCAGAAGTGGCATGTTTGATAGGTATGGCCTCCACCCATTTCGTGAAGTAATCCATTGCTTTTTAGGACGTAACTATGTCCAACACTCGATTGAGGATTGAGTGCTCCAATGAAATCAATTCCCCATTTCTTGAATGGTTCATCAATAATGATGGGCCTGAGGGGAAATGCAGCCAACTTTGGTTTGCCAACGAATTGTTGACAAAGTTCACATTTCTACCTAGGTGGCTGCATCCTGAAATAGCGTCGGCCAATAGTACTGCTCTGAATGATTTTATGTGTTATCACGGATGAGGAGAAGTGACCACCACAGGCTGAATCATGAAAAATTTTTAACAATCTTATCTGTTGCTACGGCTTATCAACACATCATAGAAAAATGCCGTCAATTCCATGTTTGTACAATCCATCATCCCATATGACATATCTTGCGGCTCTGAGCTTTACCATCACTTTTCCTTAGTGGTTAGGTGAGTTGGGCACTCTCCATAGGTGAGAAAGAATGTGATGTCAAAATACCATTCATCATTGGTTGCGACAAAAAAACCATGGGTAAAGAATCCACTTTCTCTAGTTCACTTTGTTCTTCATCAACGTGAGCAGCTTTCTCCTCAGGTACCTCTGAGTCTTTATTTTCAGCCATTAGCTGACACGGCCCTTACCCTTACCAACTTGGTTGGTTTGATGTCTAGATCATATTCTTGGACCTTTGCGATCCAATTCCCTCGTAAGCTCCTAACTCCTGTTGAGTCAGGATAGACTTAACAACCGTGTCTGGAACCAACACTACTGTATGAGAATTCAGAATGTAGTAGCGGAAACTTTTGACTACTTTTACCATGGCGAAGGCATGTTTTCCAATTGTGACATCTTCAGTTCATGAGGCTTAAGAGGAGAACTCATGAAAGCAATCGGGGATTCAATATCCTCGAGTTCTTTTGCATCAAGATAGCTTGATACAGTATGCGCAGATGCATAACTTGTACATGATGAAGTCTTTGCTGAAGTCAGGGCACACCAAAATAGGGCATGAGCGATGGAAGTCTTTATGTCTTCAATGATGCCTTGCCTTCCTCACTCCATTGGAATGTTTGGGACCCTTTCATCATATTAGATATATGACGAGTCTTCTCAGCAAAATCAGGAACAAATCGTCTAAGAAAATTTACCTTTCCAAAGAAAGAGTGAACACCAGTCTTGCTTGTAGGAAAAGTAAGGCTCTGAATAGCCTTGACTCTTTCAACATCTATCTTAGTTCCCTCTCTGCTGACGACATGTCCTAGCAAGCTTTCCTTTAGTGACCCCAAAAACTAACTTCTTGGGATTTAGTGAAATCTCGTGTTCTCGGCATCTGATCAAGACTTGTTCCAAATGATCACAATGATCACTTCATTTTTTGGAGAACACGGTCAGGTCATCTAGGTAAACTATGATGACCTTTCCCATCATACCTTTGAATGCAAAGTCCATTGCTCATTGGAAGGTGGCACCGGTGTTGATTAAACCGAATGACATCTACTATATGTAGAAGGTACCCCAAGGGGTGGTGAATGTTGTTTTGAACTGATCTTCAGGCGTGACTTGAATTTGATTGTAACCTAAAAAACCATCAAGCATAGACAACATTTCTAAACCGGTTACTACCTGTAGCACTTGATCCATTATCGGCAGTGGATAATTATCCTTTAAGGATGACTGGTTCAAGTTGTGAAAGTCCACGCATATGCGTATCTCACCATTCTTCTTCCACACAGTACAATATTTGCAACCCAGGTACTGTGATGAATTGGAAAAATGATTCTTGCATCCAACATCTTCTAAATTTCAGCTTGGATGGTACCTGAGATTTTGGGGTTGTAATGCCTTTGCTTTTGATGAAAAGGCTTGACATCGTCCTTGAGCGGATGTCATGCCGAATGTCCTTTGGCTTGAAAGACTTGAGATCAGCATAAGACCATGCTAATACATCCATGTACTTTTTCAGCAACTTGAAAAATTTTCATTTTCTTGGGCGTACAACACTTCCCGATGTTCATGGAATGAGGATGTTCCATGGTACCCAGATTGATGGATTCAAGTTTCGGAGAAGAGGAAGGATCATCTTGTCACTTTTTCTTTACAAAATGGTCATGATTATCAAATAGTCATTCTAAGGAAACTAAACCTTTCGAATCTTGTTTCCTTTGAGTTGTATCATTATTTTTTTTTAGATTCATGTGCTTGACCGGTGAGAGACTCACGACATGCAGAAGTTGATCCATCAAAATGAAGCTCTTTGAAATTGTCAACTTTCTCCAGAAAAGTGATAAGTTGGTTGTCATCATTGAACACCTTGCCAGTGTTGTGAATTATCTGGCACACTTGGGTGAAAAACCACCTCAATGGTATATGTATCTATTTTTAACCCTGGGTGAGGGAGCATGAGAGATGCTGAGATGGCCAATGAATCAGCCATGTCATTTTGAGCTCGCGGAACTACTTTGATTGAGAAAGCATCAAACTCCTCGATGTTATCCCATACTACATTGCGGTAGTGTCTGAGTCGGTCATTCTTTACTTGGTATATCCCTTTTACCTGATTGACAATTAACTCAGCATCACCTTGCACTTTTAGATTCTTGATTCCCTTCTCTTTTGCAGCTTGCATGCCAAGTAACAAGGATTCATACTCGGTCGGTATTATTTGTATTGAAGAACTACAACTTGAAAGAAAAAGGGAAAATCTCCTCCTCGGAGATATTAGAACAGCCCCAAAGACCGCATCCACTCCACTTGTTGCTACTTGCCATCAAACTGCAACGTCCACACTTTGTTGAGATCCTCTTTTTGGATGAGAACATCCATTTTATCTAAGTTGGTGGACAAGAAGTAGTTTCCCATCCCTGACGATGATTCAAAAGAATCTGAGCCTTAGGGTCATCAGAGTTGGTGACTAGATATTTCTTTTGTGATTCTGGTTCCAATGTCTGCATCACTCCTTTGACAGGGATCCTAGCTTTGGACCAGTCCATATGAATTTCCCCACCAACTTCTTTACAGAAGCTCCTCCTAGCAATATTCATATGCTTTGCTAGAATATCAGCTACGAGAATAGTCATTTTTACCCTTTTCTCAGGAAATGCCGCGAATGCAAATTGCGCATCCTTGATCTGACCAATCAATGGTACTTTTTGGTTTCCATGGAGTAACATCTACCAAAAGGTTTAGTAAGCGTGAGGCCCAAAGCATGGGTGACCTTTGCTGGCATAACATTATCAGAAGCTCCAGAATCAATTATACAGTTGCTTAGTTTATGACCATTGATTAGGAGAGATAGGTAAAAAGGTTCAATTTTCCCTGATGCGAAGTCGAGGCAACATTTACGTGAGACGTAGGAGGGTGGGAAGAATTCCTTTTGGGAAATGGGAGGAAGGATGGCAGCTGGTCTTGGATATACTTAGTTAATCTTACAAGTTGCTTTGGGTTGGACTGAAGGTATTCAACCTCAGACATTTGGATCTTGGTCTTTTTAGCATGATCAATTATATCAAATGCGACCAAGGGTTGTGCTAATGAAGGAATGAGTCCTTCATTTCACATTTGTGGAGGAGGATTACTTGGTCTTTATGGAATTGGAGGAAGGCTGATTTGGAGGAGAAATAGGAGGAAAATATTTCTTTACAAAAGGTTTAACAGAGGTTGAGTAGGAAGGGGATTACCTCTTTTAGCGATCGTTGGCGGTGGAGCTACCACAGCCTTTTCCTTTTGTTTTTCAGCAGCAACCTTTGCTTCTTTTCCTTGTGAGTGAGTGAAAACTACATATGATTGTCCACTCGCATACCCTTGGGTACCCTCTTCTTCATCAGATTCCTCATCTTCAAATTCCATATACCCGATAGTAGAGTCACGTCAGTCGGTTCACCGACATTTGATCATCTTCATCTTGCGAAAAAGGTTCTTCATAATTTGTATCATCTTCTTTGATTTCAACCAAAGGCATTAACTGGAGGGGCTTCAATTGCTAACCTTTGAGAAGTAGCAGGAAAATGCAGCCTTTGGGGGTTGTTGGGAGTGAAGTTCCTCCGTGGGATATCCCGGTATGGAGTAGTAGATGATGCTTGAGCCAATTGCTTCTTTAATGAGAGCAAATCATTTGCCATCTTTTGGAATGCTGGATCTGATGAGGTGGCTTGAGAAGAAGTTGAAGCCTTTGATTTTGATGGCTCTCATCTTAACTCACCAGATATAAGGAGGTTATCTTCTATCCGAAATGGCCATAGCTTGAGCAAGAACCAAGTCTTGGTATTTGTTCTTGTAAAAGTAAGAAACTTACTCTCGAACTCATTGCGTTCACAAAGAAACACTTTTGATTCTCTAATGTTGGCAACATGGCAGGTGGCACACGGTTGATTAGTGAATTGAATCGGGTGATAAAATCATGCATGGTTTCATTGGCCTCCTTCTTCATGTGAGTGATTTTTGATAGTAACACAAATGCATCTTCTGAAGGCTTGTATCTATCTTCAAATGTAGTCATAATGTGGCCCAACTGGTGATGGATCCGGCTGGTAAATGTTGGAACCATTCTGATGCAGGCCCTTGCAAGGTCTCGAAAGAGACGTACAGATACGTCTTCATGAGTCACATCCAAGAATACTACATGACATAATAAATGCAGCTATATGCATCGTATGCTTTTTGATTTCCACTCCCATCAAATTTTAGAAAAATTCTTGCGATTTCCATGAGGGAGGGTGAACTGGATGTGGCAGTGCTAGAGGACCCATGGCATTTCCCCATGGTACAGTAGATTTATCACCATTTGAAATGTGGGGAAAAGAACACGAGTAGGGAGTCTGGTTCCACTTAGCAAAAGAGCACTGCAAATTGATGTCGAGGCACCTTGTGAAATCCGGCTCCTTCGTGGAGGTGAGGCACTTCTTGGCTGATCGATCCGTTGAACTTAGTGATGTGAATCATGCTTTGGAGTGATACTGAAATTGTGCCTTTGAAGTAGATCAAAGATTGGATCAACTTCTCCATGAGCTCTTCTACCACGAGTAAATTGTTCACCCACCAGTGTACCCATTCAGATCTACAACAATTAAGAGTAGATTTACAACAATCTTTTTGTTTGTACTTGCTGATTTTCTATTTTTCTAGCAAAAATCAGCAGCATGTACTTTTTTAATATTTAAATTTTATCCTCTTTAATAACAACCGATTGCAGTTTTTTGACAAAGATTAACAAGGATAAAAGTGGGTTAATTTAGAAAGCTGATTTTCGGATCTTTGACTGAATTTTGCAAGGTTTTGAAAATATCATGAAAATGTCAGATTCTCAGATCTACGGAAATATACAAGTTTTTGTAAAAACAGTGAACTAAAAGCTCCTATCTGGTCCAGATCTATGGATTTGTATAAGGAAATTTTTAGTTTTGATCACTTCTGCAAAAAAATTTTAATTTTTAACAAAGAGTTAAAATTTGCAATCTAGTAGTGATTTTTACAAGTTTTTAATTATTTCCTTAGTTCGATCCCCAGTGAGTCACCAAAAACTGTTGGTTTGAAAATCTTTAGTTAGACAGGTCATGGGGAAATAGGCCAACAGTGTGTAGGGCATAGCCCCTCTTTGAGACAACAAAGTGAAACTGGTTTATTGCTATTCTATCAAGCAGAATCTATGCAAATCTACACTATTCTAACTTCAGGGGTTTGGGATCTCATCCCAGTAGAGGTAGTTCCAACTATGAACAAAAATGTAAGAGGGAAGGAATGGAGGAAGGATAGATCTGAAGGGAGAAAAGAAATGAATTCCAAGACAGAAAGGTCAGAGGGTTTATGCTTTGGGCTGGTAGTAAACAGAGCCAAACTTACTTGCATAAACAAACAAAGCAATACTTGATGAACATATGATGATAATAAGAATGAATCCAACAGAATAGAAACATAGATCTAACTTAAGAAATCTAATGTAAATAACACATATATTGAGCACAAAGTCTTAACATATATATTAATATCTCTTCTGTTACAAGAAGGCACAAAGTCTTTCTCTCTTCACTCTTTTTTTCATACAAAAATGTCCACCTAGAATACAACAAGTATTCCAGTATTTATAGAAGAAGAAGGAGGAAGAAGACAAAAAGAAACCAACCACTATTTACAAAATATCTAAAAATTCAAAAGTTGACTTTGGGCAAGTTTGTGGATGGCAACATCCCATGATGCAACATGGATGATGTCATCATAAATGCCAACATACTTTTTAAATATTTTTACAAAAAGATCAAGTGTACACAAGAAGAGAAACTATTCATCATCATCTCTTTGCTTGAATGGAGTGTCTTGCTTCTGATCGGGAGAGGTGATGTGACACTGAGCTCGGTACTCCATAAACTTGCTGATCATTGTCTAAAGTTGATTATGATCAGGACCCTTGAAATGGTCTCCAATAACTTCACAAGTTTCTTTTTCAGTCTTGAGCTTGTCAGGTAGCCCGACATACTCTTCGCATGCCTCAATCAAGTATCCAATGAAATCACGGCAAGCCAGAAGGTTATTGATAGACTCTCGGTCAAAAGTGACCTCTGGCGCCAAACCTTGTGGTTGCGATATCCTTGAAGAGCTTGATTGTATCGTCTACCTCCCTCAAGGTGAATGATTCACTAAGCATCTCTGGAGCCATCTTTGTAACCATCTGCTCCATGTTGTGTTTTGCATCTAGGGCTTCATCCTTGATTTTGTCTATCCTTTCCAGGATATACTCCATTTGATCAACCCGATAATCTAAAGCAATGAGAGCTTTGTTGTGTGCCCACGGGTGATCAATGATGCCGACCTTTAATAGGTCATCGGTGAGCGAGTAGTCGACCATTGCTTGAAATGTTTCATGTTGTAATCTAGCATTGTCCAACTCCTCGGAGAGGGATCCTGCTACTTGCTTGTAGCTCCTTGTTTTCCTGATCTATACCTGGTAGAGTCCTGTGAATTTCTTGATTATTTCCTCACTATCTCTGAGGATTCACTCTATCCAGGAGGACACTGTTGCCATGCCTTGTTCACCAATCTTGGCATATTCATTTATCTTGTCTGATTGAGAACTTCAGGAGGCTCGGCGGCAGTCATAGGAGGAGCATTTCCCATTCTTTGCAAAGCTTGGAGGAGATGTTTGTTTTGTTCCTTTAGTATCCTCTTCTCCTCCTTTTCTTCTTGAAGTTTCTTGCAGAGGGCATCTACTGCAGACAAGGCCTCTCCTTGCAGGCTCTCAGATGAGGTTCCCATCGTGACTTGGGTCACTGTAAAGTCTGTAGGAGACAGATCTTTCTTCTCTTTGGTGGGATCAGGATATGCAATCTCCATGACCCTCTCTCCCGAAGTGCTCTTTGAAAAGTGAGTTATAGTTTTTTTCTTTTTCTTTGGTCCCTTCTTTGAATGACAGAGAAGTCCATGGGTGCTATGGGAACCTTTCTCTTGAGTTGACCCAGATGGTCAGAGATCCAGCTTGGACTTATGGGAGAGGAGTAGAGGAATGGAAGAAGAAATGGGAGTGAAAGGGGAAGCAACTAAAGAGGCCACAGGGAAGAACGTTGAGACACTTGGTGGTGGCATCGACAAGGAGTCCAACACGCTGCTACTTTTGCTTGTGGGGCCTGGAGTTACTACGGGAAAGAAAAGGACATGGAGGTGGAAGGGATCTTGTAATGGGATGGAGGGAACACTAGGTGACAGATCCATGAGAGAGGAGAAGATGGAAGAGGTGGGAGATGGAAGGGAGGAAGGGAGAGAAGAAGAAACATCCATTGGGATAGATGTTTCAACAACAGGGGGAGGAGAAGGAGCGGAAGAAGGAATGGTGGGTACCTCAGTGGTTGTAGCTGTGACCACATCCTGAGTGGATGTGTCCATTGAAACTTTGGTGGTCTCTTCTTCTTTACCTGGAGACACCAGGTCGACCACTTGCTTCTCGAAAGTAGTAGGAGGGCTTTGAGGAGCTTCTTCTTTGCTTGATTCTCCCTCCTTTATCTTTCCTTTTCCTTTCGGCACTTGGGCCAGCCTTGGAGGTGCTCTTCCTAAAGGAGAAGTAGTGAAATCTACCCCGAGGTAGGTGAGACCATTCTGTTTGCACCAATGTTCGGTGCTTGCAACGTGTGCTTGACCCTTTCTCTGAATGGTCTTTGGTGCCTTGGCTCTGTCAATCTCTGTGAAATGGCCAATCGTCCCCATCCGTGTCAAGGTAAACTTGATCAATTTCTTGATCAGGCTCTTGGAATCCTTTTGGAATGATGGCCATGCCATAGTGTTTGATCTCTTCCAGAGCCAGCCTGGAGTGATCCTTTCACCTGAGATCTATTTCATGTGTCAGGTCGATGTAGATGTCCTCGATCTCAGGGACATGGATAGGATCAATTTTTTCCTTTGGGAGGCAACCCAATCAAAAAGGTAGGCTGGCTGGGAAGTTGTGCTTTAGATTCAGCAATTCAAGCTCGGCATACATTTCCCATGCTTTGGCCAATGTGGTGCAGTGTATCGGCCCACTGTAAGGGGGAATGGAGTTCCTCCCTTCTTTCTCTTCATGCATCTCTCATGGTATGTGATTAGTTGCCTTGACAACTCTAAGAGAATCAGCTTGGGCCCTGCATACCTTGGTAGCTTGGTCGGTTCACCCTCAAAATTCACCACCCTGAGATATGTGAATGTGGGAAACTGAGTGAACAATGCTCCCCACTTCTTTGTGATAGTGACCACACTGGGGCTAGTTCGACCATGTCTCATATTTGGCCTCAATAGGCTAGATCACCTCATAGAAGAAGGCGTCGTTGATTTTTGAGAACTGGGGGATGTTGTTCTCGAGCCTTAGCTCTGGGTAGTATTCATATATTTTGACCTAGGGCCATACCCCATTTCGAGCTAGGCCTGTGAAATCTCTCGTTGATGTTGCAGCGTATACAACATAGGAATTCATATAGAACTTCCCAGTTGTCATGACCTATTGAAGTTGCTGAGAGATGGTGTCGCTGATGATTTCTCCCCAGCCAAAAATGTTGTTCAGGCACATTCTTGCTCATGGTCTCTAAGTACCTCAGCATCCATTTATGGAAATGATGGGCATCAGGAAGCCCAAACACTCTACTCAAGGAAGGTGATTGTATCACTCAGTTCCTCATTGAAGTCACTTGCGGTGGATGGTCTGTGGCCATCGGCTCACCACTTTTTTTGTTCTTAAGATATAGCTCATTCATCATTTGCATACACTTGTCTTCATTGTCATCCCATGCCTTCTTGCAGTCTTCTAGGCTTATGGCGACATACTGCCTGTGATGAGGATGCCCAGGGTTATTTCAAAGTGATGAGTAGTTAGGTCGATGATCATCTTTCCCTCTTTATCTTCGACACATCTTGTGTCCTTGTTATAGCATCGAGCCACCAACATGATGAACTCATTATTAATAGCACTTACTGGCAGCCCAGCTGCAAAGTGCAATCCACTGCCCACCAGTTTGTTCATCCAGGGGCCACTAGTTTCCTGGTTGGTTCTTGCCCAGAAGTCTTCCATATCAATGTGCCCAAGCTCGGAGTCTCTGATATCGAGATCACTCTCTGCGTATGAGTCAGGCATCCTGACTTTCTGATATTTGTACTTCATCTCTTGTTCTGTCAACTTTGCTTTACCTTTAGACTTGGTTGGCTTTTTTCTTGATGAAGACATGTGTGAGCTCGAGGATGGTTGTTGTTGTTCTGCAAGGAGAATCAAGGAGGTCCAACACAGAAGAGCCATGTCAACCATCATGTTATTCATAATGAAAGCTTGCAGAAAGAAGAATGAGCAATTATAAGGCTTAGGGCGCAAGGCGCAAGTTCATAGCATGTTGCAGAGGCTTAAAAGGTTGGGCACTTTTGGGGATGTCAACATGCAAAAAGGTGTGCCTGTGTTGATAGGGAAAAAAAGCTTGCGCCAAAGGGTTATAAAGGGTGCACTTTTGAAGAGTGTTGCATAAAAGGTTTTAGCACCAAGGAGAAAGGTGCGGGTGCGGGTTTGCAACACACAACATGGCATGTTGATGTCAAGGTTCATGCGCCAGTGCCTTAGGAAATTTGCTTTAGCTGGGCGCTGAAAAGGATGGTGTTGCATGGCTTTTAAGTGTGCCCAAGGTGCAATTTCTGAAGATGTTGCAAGGAGATCAATGCGCCAAAGGAAAAGTGCTTGGCGCGGATTTGGGGACACAACATCATCAATGTTGATGTTGGTTGGATGCGCCTGCGCCTTTACAAATTTTGCTAAGTGTTTATCTTGGCGGCGCGGTTATGGATATGTTACATGTGGGGAAGTGTGCTTGAGGCACGATGTGTGTGGGAGTGCGACATGTAAAAATAATGTGCGCCAAAAGGATTTTAGGATTTTTTCACTTTCTTTATTTCTCTTTTCTCTCTCTTTTTGGTTTTGCAAAATGAAAGAGAGGAGGAGGGGATTTGCTAGCAAGGTAAGTAAGATATAAAGGATGGTTTTTTCGAGAGGGCGAGAGCCTTCTCAGTTTGTAGATCTGGAAGGAGGAAAAAAGGGGTTTCAGATGGTTATGGATTCATTTTATTCATTTTTTTAGATTTAACCTTTTATAACAATCCTAAAACCTAACAATAACCAAAAACAAAACCACAAACAACAAGGAGTGATAAAATCCACTTACCCGGTTTAATAAAGGATGAAGGATGACTTTGGGGTCCACAAAATCAAAAAATGAACACGCGGGCATGACAGGGATAGGCGTAGGCAGAGAAAATACTTTTCACAATTTTCAATTCGTGAAAATGACAGGTGTTAAGCGCCTATATATAGAAAATTTGGCATTAATTACCCCACCACTTTCTTTGGCGCACTTTTTAAAGTGTCGACATGGGTTTGGATGCACCTTGGTGCAAGTTTGTTAGCATCGACATAACACTTTTAATGCCTTAAGCGCATATTTGATGATGTCAACATGAAGTTTTCAGCGCCTTTTAAGGATTACTTAGCACACATTTTGATATGTTGACATGTCATTTCTCATGCCTTAGCTGCACATATTTTAGCGCATGTTTATTGATGTTGACATGTCATTTTCTGCACCAAAGGGGTGCATATGTTTTGATGTTGACATGTCATTTCTTGCTTGATTTAAAAAAGGTTGAAAATTTCTAAGGCTTAAACTTGATTTTGAATGTTTTTACCATTTTGAACATTGTCGATCCTTTTCAAGCAAAAGGTGAAAAAGGTATGGCTAAGTTCTGTCATTATAGAGTAGATTTCTATCATAAGGTGATTGAGTGTAGAGATGACACTTGGTTTAGAGAGGGTAGTGATAGGTATTCAAAGACCCATATCCATCTACATGATATCCTCTATATAGATTAAGCGGAGTATGCATAAGGGATGTTAGTTGTTTTCCATCATGGTGAGTGATAGGATGGAGGAGTCTTCATGACCATCCTTAGATTATCACCCTATTCTATAGGATTTTGCAAATGTATTTCCTAAGGAGTTGTCAAGCTTACCACCTTCACGGGAGATAGATTTTCACATTGACCTTATACTTGGAGCTGAGCCTATCTCCCGATAACCCTATAGGATGACCACACCCGAGCTATGTGAGCTCAAGTTATAGCTAGAGGGATTATTGGAGAAGGGCCTCATTCACCCTAGTGTGTCACCTTGGGAACACTAGTTATATTTGTGAAGAAGAAGGATGAGATGTTGAGATTGTGTATCGAATACATGCAGCAACAAACAAGGTAACGATCAATAATTGTTATCCTCTTCTACATATTGATGGACTATTTTATCATATGAGAGGAACAACTTTATTCTCTAAGATTGACCTAAAATCAGGATACTATCAATTGAGGATTGCAGAGATGGCTATACACAAGACAACTTTCTGCACTAGATATGGAAATTATAAGTTTACAATGGTTCCTTTTGGACTTACCAATGCTCATGCAGTGTTTATGAGTTTGATGAACAAAGTATTCAGGACCTTCTTGGATTGCTTTGTTTTGGTATTTCTAGTTGACATCCCTATCTATTCACGACTCAAGAGGAGCATGAGGACCACCTTCATCGAGTTTTGTAGTGTCTTAGAGAGAAACAGTTGTATGGTAACTTAGAGAAATGTTCATTTTTCTGAGGCGAGGTGCGTAGTATTTAGGAAGAATATTTTAGGTTAGGGGATCATGGTTGACCTTTCCAAGATCAGATCCATTCTTGAGTGGGCGAATCCACTAATGTTATAGAGGCTCATAGCTTCATGGGCCTAACAGGATATTATAGGAGGTTTGTACATGAATTCTCTTACATTGTGCACCCCATTACATATTTTTAGTATAAGGGGAATAAGTTTGAGTGGGCTGAAAGGTGTGAGTAGGGATTTAGAACCATGGAAGAACATCTTACTAAAACTCTCATTCTTGTAGTTCTGGCCCATATAAGGATTTTGTTAGGTGCATAGATACATCTTCAACTAGTTTAGGAGTATTGATGCATGATAGATGGGTGATTAAATTTGAGTCTAGGAAGCATAAGGACTATGAGATCAATTATCCTACACACAATTTTGAGTTATTGGTATTTTTGCATGCCCTTGTCGAGATGGTGACACTTCATATTGTGTCAATGATTCATTTTGAGGATAGATCATAGCCTCGCGTCATATATTTACTCAACCTAACTTGAATGCTTGTTAGTGGTGTTGGATGGAGATTTTGTGTGAGTATGACATGGAGGTAGAGCATGTGAAAGGGAAGGAAATTGTTGTGGCTGATGCTTTGAGTCGCATAAGACACGTGGTGATGGCTACTAAGTGGGCACAAATTTGTGCCACAAAATCCTACATCATCTTCCTCATGACAGATGGTACTAGTTAGTTAGAGTAGATATTGATTTAGGGATACCCTTTAAAGGGAAGTTCACATGGGTTACACTTGAGGAAGATCTAATTCTTAGGCATATAAGTGGGATATATGTGCCTAAGGAGGGTGGTCTACGATAACTTATTCTGGCAGAGGCCCATCTTGCACCTTACTCAGCCCATCTAGGGGTTAAGAAGATGCATGCTACTTTGAGACAACTATATTAATTGGGCGGGATTACAATGAGATATCACATGACATGTGGCTCGATGTTTAGAGTGTGAGAGAGTAAATACTAAGCACAAGCATCCCCCATGCCTTCTCTACCCACACGATGTTCCAATATAGAAGTGGGATGTTATATCCATGGATTTCATTATGGGACTACCTACATCCTCTTATTGGCATGACACGATCATGGTCATAATTGAAAATCGACTAAGGTCTCCCATTTCTCTCCGAAGTGAAGATCACCTACACTACTGTAGGGGCTATTGCATGAGTATATTTGGATGAGATAGTGAGATTGTATAGATTCCCTAAAATATCATATCAAACCGTGACCGACTTACACATTCTAACTTCTAGACCAATTTATAGGAGGCATTGTGTACACATCTCAATTTTATTACAACCTATCACCCTAAAATAGAAGGAAAGATGGAGAGGGTGAACTAGGTATTAGAGGACATGCTCCATATGTATGTAATGGACCAGAAGTATAGATGGGATGAGTACCTCTACTTGGTTGAGTTTTCATACAACAATAGTTTCCATAGTTCCATCAACATGACACCTTTTCAAGCTCTTTATGGAAGGGAGTGCATAACTCCACTCAGTTGGGATAGGCTTGAGAATCGGGTAGTTATTGAACCAGCCTTGGTACATGAGATGAAACCACGGGTGACTCTCATCATCAACGAATTATTGAGACACATGATAGGAAAAATAAGAATGTAGATGTGAAGAGGACTGATATGAGATTTGAGGTTGGGTCGAATGTGTTTTTGAGAATTAGGCCACACAAGATCCCTATCCATTATGGAAAAGGATCTAAGTTATCTCCATGGTTTTTTCAACCATTTGAGATCCTTGGGTGGATTAGACCTATACCTTACAGTCTTACCTTACCACCTAGCTTATCACAAATCCATGATGTTTTTCATTTATCTCGTATTGGGAAATATGTCCAAGAACCATCTCATGTGCTAGATTTGACTTCATTGCGGTGCGGGGAGGGAGGAAAGGTGATGATAGATTAGGTATGTATCCTAGAGCACATAACCATGAGCCTTTAGGGTCACAAGATTAATTAGGTCAAAGTGAAGCGGGATAGATATGATAAGCATGAATCTACATGGGAGGATACAACCACTCTCTAAGTGTAGTACCCATATTTATTTGAGTGAATTCTAGGAGGAAGTTGTGTTCATGGGGAGGGGATGTAATTGCCACTTCCCTTATACCACTTTTACTTCAATAGATAAGTTGCGTTAAATATTCCATCTATATCTAGGACATTTTTACATAGATTATGATACTTTTTATTTTTATAGTACAAATTTAGCACTCTATGGCATGCTCATTTTGGATGACATTAATGTATATATATTTGTATATGTGGATTGTGCGAATTTTGTGATGCATGGATTTTTTTTGATCATTTTTGTTTTTTCTATTAGTCATGTATGTGTTTATATGATGATGATGATGATGATCTTCTAATATTTAAATATTTATGAAATTTCTAGATGTTGAATTTCTATACTAATAAAATTGTGCTCAATTGTGTATATGGATCTTATTTGTGATGATGTTTTGTTATTAAGTTGATACATTGAGTTACGATGTTAATTATATGTGCGAATGTATGATTTTGTAATATTTTATTGGATGGATTTGATGTGTGCGTGGAGTGTGCAACAATGAACATGTTCAATTAAATAAAATTAACACACATGGGGACCAAGGGACCAACACACAAAAGATGCATGGGCCAAAACCCATGGCCACCTTGAGCAACATTGGTTGGGGTTAGGAAAAGTGGCTAATCCCATTTTGATTTTTGTGGTTGTTTGATTTTATTTACCTTTCCTTTATTGGGAGCCTCATTATGATAATTACCCTTGAATTTTTTAAATTGTATTTAATTATTTTCTCCTCCTTTCCATGTTTTGATGTGTTACTTGTTATGACACTTTTGGTAAGTATATATATATTTATGGGTCCCTAAAATCAAAAAAATATTAGGGGTTAGATTTTGGGTAACCTAAAGACCACCTAACCTCGTCCTCACCACTTTAAATGAGCCCATACCCCAAACCCATCAAGGGGTAGAGTATTTTTGAAGCTTTATTTATGATTTTGACCCTTTATTGCTCATTTTTCTTGATATTTATTACACTTGAGTTTTCTTATTTGAATTAAATTGCTGAATAATTTATTGCTTTAAATGTTGACATGAAATTTTTATGATAGGTGAAAATTAATCTTTCTTGCTTGACTTATTCCTTTTTCTAATTTATTTTCTTGGATTTTGTTTTGTACTTGTGATTTGGTGGAGTAATGGATGTTTCACTAAAATTTTGGAGGAAATCAATTTCCTTGGAGAATGGTGCATACCCTTGTTTGAGGTGGAGAGAGGACACCTAGTTGGCATCCATGTGGATCCAACTCATCCTCTCATTTTGCAAATTCTATAAATAAGTAGTGTGATTTGAATATAGAATTTGAAAATATGTCGTTAAAGAAAATTTTAATGATATATTTTCTCTTGCAACAACTCATTATATCTAGTAAAGAAGGTTATAAATATGGTTGACAATTGTTTAAGTGAAGACACAACTATAAAAATGTGGTACAAAAATATTGCACACTAGAACTCTCCACTTGTTAAAAAATGTCTACATTACTTTTTATAATGTTCTCAACCAAGGTTATTTTGATAATAGTTTTTAAATACAATTATATAAGATTACACATAATTCATTTGTGGGTGGAAGTTCTTACTTGTGGCTTATCTTGAAAAAACATACTTAAATATTTTTTTGGGTTATTGGTGGTTTCATAGTGCAATATACGATTAACCTAAATTTAGGTGTAAGGAATATATGTTTGCATAAGATATTTTAATGGGTTTCATTTAATGGGTCGTTGAAATAATTTAAATTTACAATCCCCACCATAGAATAGAGATAATATTACTTTTAGCATGCTTTCTATTGCATAATTGGGTACCGGTAATAAGTCTAAATTATTTAAAATGATCCCTTTTAAATTAAGTGTTCTCTTAGGTTGAAATTTTAAGAACTATTCATTTTGATGTATCTTGTAGATATATTTATATTGAGAATTTAGATACTAGTCAATTCCACTTAGTTTTTATCACAATTCTTCTATGTTTGTTAGATATTGTGTGTGTCTCATAAGGCATCTAGACATGGAATTTTTCGGAGGGAACTAGATACCTTTTCTTGTGGTAGATATAGCCTTTATAATTCATCGGGAAATGACATTGAAGATTACAAGCCACATCAATGCTCTTTGATGCATGCTCCATATAGGTATTGGAGTACCCAAAATTTGGTTATGTTCACTTGGAAATATCACTTTGAAATTTATTCCAAATCTATTTTCAATTTACATATTAATTGACCAACTTAAAGCTCAACATCATGAAATGGCCTCATAGTTCCTAAAACTCTCCCATAAGGATATTATTCATATAGAAAAATGATATGAGACATATTTAATTCTATCCACTTTGTATATATGCTTGAATTACATGCACCACCATAAGACACGTATAGTCTCAAATATTATTCATAGATATCCCCACCAACTTATCACATTACTATTACTTTGCATATTATTACTACATCCCAACTGTATTACCATACTCATTAGAATCCAATGCAAACCATACTCAATTTCAAGATTGAAAAATAGTTGAACCCATATATAGAACAATATCAAAACATGTATTGATACCACTTACACATAATAAACCCTTAACTACATATTCTAGACACAAAATAATGCACTTTACACATTATTTATCTTGGTTTCATACTACTATTTAGAAGGTTCTTGGGTGAAGAAAGTAGTAATTAACCCTCGTCTTTTAGCCATCTTGTTTTATTTTATTTCTTCATTACCAAAATTTTACATCCACATGCCCAGTCAACTTCTATCATCCCTTGTTATTTTAGCCTCGACTGGGGCACCCATTGGCACTCTGGTCCCACCAGGGCGCCCGGCCCCTTTTGCACTTTCTCGCCACTTTTTGGGCTCTTTATAGCCATTTTAGATATTTATCTTTTTGTTGGTCATCCATTTCGGGGTTAATTACGAAATTAGATCAAGAGAAACCTATAAATATAAAGTTATGAGACCATAATGAGGGACCTAGCATCATTCACTACTATCATCCATCTAGAGTTGCATCCATCTATTGCATTAGAGATCACTTGCATCCACATAGCTCCATCACAAGGCACAAGGCTAGGACATTTGCATCACACTTCATAGGGGGAGGGATTCTATTTTATTCCATGCACACATTCTATTACATTTTCTACATTTAGTTATTGCTCATTACTTCACAAAGTGCGACTGACACAAGAGCACCTAGGGAACATTATGCACACACTCACCAGAACTACATTTGGGTCTGAAATGTAGTGCAATGCTTAGTTAGTAAGCCCACTGTTGTGGTAGCTGAGGTCAATCTGACCCATTCATTTGCATATTTTTTTTTTAGGGTTTTGATACTTCTCTTGGTCTTTTGCAGTCTTTACATCATCTTGGATTATTGATGACATTCGGTGCAGGCAACGAATCTGATGTGACGACACAACAAGGGTTTCGGACCATCTGTTGTACTTAGTGAATATAATTTTTTAGAGCTCTTACACGGACCATGGCTCCCAATTTGTAGACTAGAATGCCCATATGCACCATAGTCACTCTATAGGTGCTCTAGTCCAGCTAGATATTCTAAATCCATCCTTTTTAGGGCTTTGTATAGTCATTCCTGCTTCCAAATTTTCTAGTCACCACTATGACACATCTATGAGAATATCTTATTCAACTAAGTTCTTTCCTTTTCCTCTTGCACATTAGGGTTAGAATTTCCTTTTACATAGTTTTTGGTCATTTATATACTTATTTACTACATTTATTTACTTTATTTATAGTTGTTCATAGCTTAGATTAACTATCCCCACATATTACATACTAGTTAATTTTAGTTAATCATTTTTGTGAACCCAACATTTCAACACTTCCTTTTGATCTTTTCATCTCTTATCAAGTTATGGCTCAATCTTCTTATCCAACCTTTGCACCAACTAATTTCTAAGACATTTACTATTGTTGTCATTTTCATGTGTGTGCATACCCAACATTTTCCTCGCTTTGTCACACCTAGGATTGATCCATCTATTAATATAGTTACTACTCATCATACTCATCCTAATCCACCCATGGTTCCACCTGCATATATTCCTCCACCCATTACTCCGGAAACTCCCCCATAACTTCTAAGGGCTATGACATCATTGAAAAACTTAAAAATATGCCTACTAAGATCTCTCTTTATGACTTATTGCATAATGCACCAATTTTCAAGACACTAGAAGCCTCCTTTGGGCCATTCATGTTGAAAGTGATAATTTTGTGGTGGCCTTTGCACATCTTATACAATCCCTTCATAATTTACCACATGTTATATCTTTCACTAATGAGGATATGTCACCTTTTTCTAAAAGCAATCCATGTGCTCCTTTGCTCATTATTGTTGTTGTTAGTACTACTTGCATCAAACACGTCCTCATTGATAATGGACTAGCTGTTAATATTTTTCTCATTATCTCTTATAGAAATCAGGTATTACAATAGTCTCATTTCTAAAATTCCCCTCTCATTCGCGGTTATGATTCTACCACTCACACATGCTTAGGGAATATCTCATTACATATTCGAGTTGGGCCTAAGATTGTTCTCACTGAGTTCTATGTTATTGATGCCTCCTTTTAGTTCAATATCTTGTTAGGAAGGCCTTGGATTCACACAATGCAAGCCATTCCATCTATTATTCACCAATGTGTCAAGTTTTTGCATGATGGATATGAACATACTATCTCCATAGATCCATAGCCATTGAAATATTGTCGCATAGACCATGTTATTTCCATGCATATACCTCCTTCACAACATATTCCATATAGTATTCTTGACACATATGACATTGGTCAGTCTAGTGCTTCACAATCCCCTTCTACCATTATTAATGCTCCAACTATTTCTACTCACACTACAGCTATTATTTCACCTACAATATCAGTTCCTCCTAGTGTTCCTTCTCAACCAGTTGCAGACCCTCTACTACTCCACCTACGATGCCACCTACCAACATCCTTGATAATGCTATACCACATGATGATGTTCACACCGATGATTATGAGGATTCTGATGACAAATTTGATGTTATTGAACTTACAGATGAAGCATTAAGACAACTTGATTTTACCCCTCTTAGTGTAGATGATTCTTATTTCAAAGAAACCTTTGTGGTGATGGCCTAGGAGAATATAGGTTTAAGACCCCTCCATCTACTAATGCTATGGTATTGTATCGGGGATCTGTCAACTATTGTCGACACTATTTCATCTTCTCCTCCATGGGTTGTAGCTCCACTACCTCCTTTTACATGTACATTATTCATCAATAGGTCCTTTTAGAAACACATCCCTATTGACTCTACGTTCTTAGAAACTATTTATACATAAAACAATGTGGCCAGGTTCGGCATACCACTCAATGACATTTTACAACCTCTTCATTCACCACATCTCTATCATGGCTATTTTCACATATGACATCTTATGGTTTACGTGTCTTTCATCCGACGGTATTTTTTGCATGCACCCCTCGTGATTCTCCACTCACACTTGGATAATCTTAGCTTGATTATATTGGCAATACAATTGATTCTCATCACTCTTTACTTACATTTCCTATGCATTTTGGCCATATCTCTATTCATAATGATTCTTCTCCTACTTACGCTCCAAACATCTCACGTTGGCATGCTCACATTTTCCTGTCCAATCACCTTTACTAATGAATAATATGCAATGAATGTGTACACACTCCACCATAATGGGTCCCTATATGACCCTCCTCATTCTATAGCTTATCAAGTTTCTGATGCTACTCTAGTAGGTTTCGATCATGACAATGATGATATTCTTGATAGCAGCCCATAGTCATCTTTTCTATCATACATTTGGGGGGAATTTCATCTATTCATCCCCCTCACTCACGCAACATTTATCATCTACAAATCATTTTGATCACATGTTTGTTTTAACATCGTCCATTACCCGATGACACACTCTTGTTCTTCGGCTCACACTTGACTGTTGAGGGCTTACTACACATGAACCCCACACACTACACCATAGGCATTACACATTGCGTTTCATCACACATCACACATCATACACCATACATTCTATATTTCATCTACAACATTTTTACATTTGTGCATTTACACATCTTACATCATACTAGTCTTAATTATACATAGTTACATCTAACATTCCATACTACTCATCATACATGTTAATTTTAGTTTACACTGTACATTACATCTTATACATTGTACATTACATCACATGGTCATATTTCATATTTACATATACTACATTGTCTTCTATGTATTGCACTCACTACCCTATGATGCACTTTAGTTCCTCGGTCCATACTCAATTGTTGAGGGTTTACAAATCAAATGGACCTTACACTCATCACACATTTACTATTCGACCTTTCATCATGCAACATTTCTAGGCTAGTGACATATGTTTTAGGCTAAATCGTCACATATTCTATCATTTTGTAGTGGTATACACCTTAGGTTACATCACCACTCCTATTTTCATCTTGTAGTGATATATGCTTAGGGATAAATCATCACTCATCCATTCATCTCATAGTGATATATGCTTAGGCTAAATCATCACTTATATGTTCATCTAGTCATGATATACACTTTGGCTATAAGGTTCATGCACACATTATTGCTAGGTCACATCTCATCACTACACCTACACATTCATCACAACGCATTAGACACAACACACATTTCACCATTTCCCGATGACGCACTCTTATTTACGGTTCATTCTTGACTTACTGAGGGGGAAAACTAAATGAACCTCACTACATACATTTCCATTCACTTGGGGGACAAGTGGCTCCTATCACTCCATTTTTCATTCCATTCCATCCATCCATAACATACTTCATATGGTTGCTTTTACTCTTTCTTACTTGTGTTTGTTCATGATCACTTTATTACACATGCTAGTTAGCTTACTTGTATGTAATTTATCTATATCATCCACACATGTGAGTTCATGCCTTTTTTATAGTTGTGATCAAAAATACATGTCTATTACACGTAACATGGATGCTCTCCTTATACCCTTCCTACACTAGTCACTGGAGGCATCCACATTCATCTCTTTTAGGTGCTATTGTTTCATTTTGTACTTAGCACTTTACATTAATTAGTTTTACACACTTTTTACATATCAGTTATCTTTCTAACATGCTAACAGTGGGTGCTTCATGTGTAACATTTGTCATTCAGGATATTTTCTTCCATAATTTGTTTGTTACATTGTCTACTATTGCTTATTTTTGTATGCGGGCAATGCCTTGTGTTTGGTGTGAACACTTGTTTGTTGTTTGTGGCCATGATGGCCTTGTGTGTCTTGCGACATCATGAGTGATATCCCATGTTTACAACCCACTTTGTGGCTTCCTTGTCTTCTTACGTGTTTATGCTACTTTTCTTCGTAGCTTACACACTATTTGCATAGATTACATATTGTCCTTTTACATGAATGTTTGTTCATACTAACACTTTTTTTTTTATATCCATCCTTGTTTATACGCACCTTATTTTTTATTATTAAGTTCATTCCCTTCTCCCTATAGGGAAAATTTTTAGAGTACATGTGGTTGGTCCTCTTTTAGGGTCACATTCTCCTATCGGAGACGTCGCATGCACCCCCCCAAATGGGGGTATCATTTGGGGTTTTACATAATAACACAAGGTATTTACACCGGTTCAGTTTAGTGCACTTTCCACCCTTGGCATTATGAGTTTACATACAACAAGTGAGTTCATACTAGTCTACAAACTCCATACACAACGAATTTTACAGACATGGTGTCCTTAGCATTCGGAGGAGTAGTTAGCTTGGAGGATACAACGGAATTCCTCCCAATACTTCTTCTACCACCGGCATCGATCACCCAAAAAACCAGGACAATACAAATATCTCTTCACACACAGTTCAGGGAAGTAGTTAAAGGTTGGAGGACATAGAGCATTTCCTCCCTATACTTCTTCGGCCTATGGCGTCGAGATCACCCAAAAAACCCCTAAGTACATGATATCCTTCTACACTCTTTCTCTCGACATGGATCAGGTGCACATGTTCCATTTACACTTTTTCATTTATGTATTTTACACTTACATACTTTTACATGCATATTTTACATTGCATTTTTACACATACATACACATATTTGACTACTTTATCATTTTCTCCTTATAGGTCCAACCGTATGAGAAATACACAGTCCGAATGGGGACAACAATGGCACTTCACAACATCAACACACACCTTCCACCTTTTCAGGTTTACTCTCATCACTTTTTTTTTGCATTTTCATCTTTAGTTTCCACGCTCCTCCATATTTTTTTCATTCCATGCTTTGTCTAGTCCTTCAACACATTTATACTACACTCTTCATATACATCAGGTACGCATCTATATCTACTTTAAGTTACCGAGCTTTCCGCTCACCAACATAAAGTGGGTTAAAAATGTACACACAAAATCATGCACTTTAGACATTATTTATCTTGGTTTCATACTACTATTTAGAAGGTTCTTGAGTGAAGAAAGTAATAATTAACCCCTGTCTTTTGGCCATCTTGTTTTATTTTATTTCGTCATTACCGACCTTTTACATCCACATGCCCAGTCATATTCTATCATCCCCCATTATTTTAGCCTTAACATGGGCGCCTTAGATTAGTATTGGGCGCTCCCATGGGCGCCCGGTCCCTTTTGCACTTTCCCACCACTTTTTGGATCTTTCTAGCCGTTTTAGATCTTTATCATTTTGGTGATCAACCATTTCAATGTTAATTAAAAATTATATCAAGATAACCCTATAAATATAAAGTTATGAGGCCATAATGATGGACATAACATCATTCACTACTATCATCCATCTAGAGTTGTATCCATCTATTGTATTGAGATCACTTTACATCCATATATCTCCTTCATAAGGCAAGAGGCTAGAACATCTCGCATCACACTTCATAGGGGGAGGGATTCTATTCTATTCCATGTACACATTCTATTATATTTTCTACATTTAATTATTAATTGCTACTTCATAAAGTTTGATTGGCACGAGAGCACCTAGGGAACATTATGCACATGCTCACTAGAACTACATATGGGTCTCAAATGTAGTGTATCGCTCGGCTTAATAAGCCCGCTATTATGGCGGCAGCCAAGGTTAGTATGACCCATTCATTTGCATCTTTATTTTTTATGGTTTTGATACTTCTCTTGGTATTTTGTAGGTCTTTACATCATCTTGGATTATTGATGACATACGGTATAGGACAATGAATCGATGCAAAAAAAACAACGAGGGTTTCGGACCATCCACATTGAACCGGTGAAGATTAGTTTCAAATCTTTTACAAAGACTAGAGAACCCGATTTTACAGACCAAAGTGCCAACAGCACCCTAGTCCCTCTCTAGGCACTCCATTCCAACTAGATATTCAAATCCATCCTTTTTAGGATTCTTTATAGTTGTTTGTGCTTCCATATTTTCCAGTCACCACTACGACACTATCCTGCGAGCATCTCCTATTCAACTGAGTTCTTTCCTTTTCCCTCTTGCACATTAGGTTAGCATTTCCTTTTACATAGTTTTTTGGTCACTTATATACTTATTTACTACATTTATTTACTTTATTTACAATTGTTCATAGCTTAGATTAACTATCCACGCATATTACAAACTAGTTAATTTTAGTTAATCATATGTCCTATTTTCCTGCAACCATTAAAACCTATTCACATGTAATATGAATTCATTTTAAAATGGCCTTATTAGTGTGATCCTTATGGGAAACTGATGCACTCTCCTAACATGTAATGATAGTCTCAATTCACTAAAGAATCTCATGTGTTCTCAACTACATACAAAAATTCCCTAACATTGACAAGAAAATTACCATAGAACACATGATTAATTCTATAAATTTGAAATTGATTCAATCCCTATTCCTAATCCTCCCTATCATAATATATATATTTTCACCCATGGATATAGAATCTCTTTGTAAGGGGCATACTCATTAACATCCCTCTTCATTAATGAATTTCTTTTACATACCTTCTCGACACAAAATATTCTTCTACTTTGACAACCATGCTATTTAATTATTCACACAATTCTTATTACACATAGCATCAATAAAAAAACTTTCACATGCCTCCTATCTATTTTCTCAATGTTGATTACTTATTTAGTGCCACATGATTCAATCATGCTTTCTAGAGAACTATCTTAGTAATTAAACCCAAAATTTGTAAGTCAAAAATATTTCAAGTGGAATATGATACACATAATTAGAAATATGGGAAACTATTTAGATTATTTATTCATGTACCAAAATTAAGCATTTAAATACTTTATACAATTGATACATCATGGGATTTTCTTACTAGAGTACTACGTTTTTTCTTGTTAGGCCTAGTATATAACCTTATGTTTATATTTCCTACACATTTTTTCAATTGTTATATCATATCTACATAAAAGAAGATAAATAGTGCTATCTTAGATGATATTTATATGGCCTATCTATAGTAAAAGGGTTAGATCCTCAAATCCTATTTCCTCACAAACTCATCACTAATCCTTATATATATTTCCATTATCTCAATGGCTTCATCTAAACTCCAACATAATTTTTGGTGAAATAATTTTTTTGGGGTGCGGATTATTGGTTTTCACCAAAAATAACCGGGCTAAGCCCTCCTTATTGGATATGTGGAGGATCCCTTTATTGAATGTGATCTACCTAAAAATTGTGGGGTGTCCATTAGGCTAAGGATCACATAGGAATACTCCACTAAACCTATGGAAAAATTCTTGTACAGTGTATAATGGAGGAATTTTCTTGGGAAGGAGGTAAAGGGGAGTAGGAGAAATAGGGAAAGGGTTAATGTTGTGAGTAGACTTACAAAATTCACATACATTAACCAAATTAGGTCCACATTCAATTATAAGAACACAACAATGAAAGCAATAACAAAACTAATAAACCAAAGACACAAAGTTCCACAGATCCATTAATCAAGGACACACAGTTCTTTCTTGGTTGTACAAGATCAAAATTCTTGAAAATTTGAAAAAAAGAGTATGGAGGAACATAAAAAAATAAATAGAGAAAATATATCATTATTGCTTGTAGTAGTGGTGATACAAATCTCAACAACATACACCAATCAACTATTTCCAACCCTTTGGAATGGAGAAGTCATTCCAATTTATAACAATGTAAAATTTATTTTCATATCCCCCACATGAATTTTCATCTCTCCTCATCTTGTGATCTTCCATATTCCCAGGAATAAAAGTAAGTCTTTCTCTTATTAATGGAAAATACCCTTACAATGTTAAGTTGAAGGTCAATTAAGTGCATAAGACTAGTGAAAAAACACATTCTTAATGAAGAATTAGAACGTGAAGAGAGAATAAAGATGAGAGAGAGAGAGAGGGGGTTGATCAATTTGATGAAGATGAAGCCTCTACGATGAAAAATTTCTAACTTGAATCATTATGATTATAATATCCTTTTTCTGTGATATATGGAAACATTATAGGGCATCGAATAAGTGTTCAAAACACTATTATGAGATCTACACTGAGATGGGAACAACATGATCTTATTTGATCATAAGGTAGTAGTTAGGATATGGATATCAATACCTTACTCCTCTTGGCATTCACAATTCACCTTCATGACAAAAAATCAACTCCAAGATACTCAAACCTTTTCATGCTTGTTTGTTACTCACTGAAATAGGTATTCATCTTGTAGATAGAAGATTAATCCTTGAATGAAATTATTTTCCTCGACCACCCGTTAAAATGAAATAATGTGTTTTCATATGCTTCCTCCTATGAGGTGTGAACACACTTCAAGGTATTGAATGAGTGTTTACAAACACTACTAAGTGAATTAAAACATGTGGAATTGAGATTATTTCCCATTATTGCAAACATGGTACTCCACATGGAGATCTTCCCTTACCCTTATTGGCTCCAAAATTCTCTTTGAATGGAATCAACTTTAGGATGCTTGAATACGTTCTTCCTTATATGATCCTAATTGAAATAGGGAATTTTTCAAATACAAGAATTACTCCTTGAGTGAAACTCTTTGCCTCATACCTCTTATTAGACCAAAACATTGTTGTATAATATCCTTCTTTTGTGATATGTAAGAACACTCCAAAGTATTGAATGAATGTTTAGAAACATTGTTGTGAGACATTGCACTACGTGGACTTGTGATGACTTCTTGATCCTACAAACATGATGGTCCTAGGTACCTTGGTATCCTGACTAGTTCATCTTGAATTTTTCCTTGACATGATGTGATTCACATGATTCCCCTTCTCTTAGAAAGATATTTGAACACAAGGTCGGAGTCGGGATATGATGATCATCACCTTACTCCTTGAACTTCACATTTCACCTTTGTGACAAAGACTTCATCTCCTTGGATGAAATCAACCTTAAGAGACCCAAGTACCTTCTTGTTCACTTGTTCCTTGTTGAAAATGTCTTTTACTACAAATGAGGAAAGGAGAAACTCTACATTCACCATCACACTCAATGAACACATTTTCATTCCAGATAAGGAGATGATTGGGAATTGGGGCTCACTTTTATAGACCTTGTTTGATATTTCTTTCCTCTCATGGTCTCGCATCACTTTGAACATGATGACTCCTTTGAACCTCATAATTCACCTCCGTGATAACTACAAAAATTATTTAGCAATGATGATTCCTTTATGTGATAATTAGGATGAGTTGGATCATGTAGTTTTTAATTTTCCAATGCTTAGTTGGGCACACTAGAACTTCATCTAGATAGAGGCTTAAATGCTCACTCGAAGCACGCACATAACCAATAGGTCTATCTATTTAGTTACTTATCAAGATGTGGTTTGCATACATAGTCACCACAATCATGAATGAAGATAACAACACAATATAACAGAAGTAATGACAACACATATAATAAGGAAACTAACTCCAACAATACTTGAATCCATACACATAATTTCCATCATAAAAATATAATTAATTACATAACATACTCATTGATTACATCCATATATTTTACATCCATGCGCACATACATAATGAATGAGAACAATATAATTCTTACATTCATATAAATCTATATGTTTGCGCACTTACATATTTTACACACTCTCATCTCAACACTCACACTCACACACCTCTATAAGGAGTGCAAAACCTATTTATATATAGTGGGGACTTTCCCTTCACCACTTACATGTGTTAATCCTAATAATAGATGTCCTAATTATAGGTTGCATGTTTTTACAACTTTTCTTTACTCTAGTTTGAGATATAAATAGCTCGGCCTCATCCATGTTTTAATCCTATAAATATATTCATTCCTTGCATGTGATTTACTTATCGTGCTTTTGTTTTCCTATTTCTATACCTTTCTTGGATGATACACCATGTGTGTTTTTTTCCTATTTTTATCCTCCTCTCTAAAATCGGATAAGTTTCGAACTCGCATGCATACAATGACCTCCTAGCGCACTAACTCTTCTTTTGTGTTGCACACACCCTTGCACACCGACCTATATTTTTCATATACTCTTACACGAAATCCTTTGCATGATCTCCAACTTCATCACATGACTAATAATTAGCCATTTTATCATTATAACATTACCCCACACTAGGAGTATTGTTCATCCTTGTCAATATAAATCGGAGAATGAGTCCTCCAAATATTTACTTGAAAGAATGAATGAATCTTGAAGAATAAATAATAAAGGAAAATTACCCCTATGAATCAAAGAATGAAGTATCTTGTTACCCTTTCATGCATCCAAAACTAAGATTTAGGGGGTGGGAGGAGTTCTGGAAACTCCCTATTTATCACAACTTCTAACTCCTTCCATATTTTGAGGTCCTTTCATGCGGCCTTGTTTAGCGTTGCTCTGCTATATTTGGTATATGATCGAGTCATCTCATTTATATTTTCTTCATCTCCTTGACCGCCATGTCTAAATCTGAGGCCATACCCTCTAGAGTATCCATTTTACATATGAACAAGGGTAGATCTCTTTGAGCCTCTCCTCAAGTGTATTTTAAATATATTTTATGAATTCTATCTTCTTCAAATTCTTGCATAACTTTCTTGTGCTCATCCCTATTATTTTTCATTATGGTGTGTATTTTTTCATTATGCCGTGTATCTTATTTAACTCTGCCTCTTCACTAGAAGTGGGCGTGCTAATAATGTAGGAGACAAATCTTAGTAGTTATCAAAATTGTTTTCCACCCTCTGCATAACGTCCTTCACCTCCACGGTCGATGCATCATAGTACGCATATTATTTTCAACCTCTTATTTATTATTCTTTTTCTCCTCGGCCAATTATTCGGATGTAATCTTTGGCACACTCTTTATCTTTATTAACATCATTCAAACTAGACCTTCTAGATATTCCAACTATATAGTATACTCTGGTTAAGGTTTATCAACCATGTCAAGGAACATGCATGTAATACTTGGAAACTATATCTTCTTCCTTATTAAATGCATCGACCACCCTCTTATTTTCATTTTAAAAATCTTCTATGAGCTTTTGAATTTTCTTTTCATTTTCTCTACGCCCTCCTCTATGTTTCTAATGGAGGCTCTATTATCTATATTTCTCCTTCTAACCTCGATAGCCATCTTATTGAGCATCTTTTAGATTTTCTCATCAAAAATATTGTTGGGGTCAATAACGGAGAATATCCTTCCTTAATCTTTCTTGAACCTCATCTTTGAGTATAATTGTTTACTTACCTCAAACTTAGGACCCTTCATATGTTTCTCATATTCCATAGGATCATCTTCCTTGTGTGTGTAATTTCCTCATCCTTGTTTAATATCTCCCAAGTAGAATAGTTCATGTGCTCATATGGAACTCTAAAACCTATCCCTTAGCATTTTCGATTGATCATCAATGTAATACATTGGAGGAGACTATGGAATTTATCATCACTTCCTTCCTCCTGTTCTTTATCCTTATGTGGTTCCTCCTATACCATATGCTCCAAATACTATTTCTCTTGCAAAGACTCTTCCTCTTGCACCATCTCCTCCTCATGTTCCTTTTCTTCCAATTCCTCTTCCTCTTCCTCGACATCATAAACCACTCGAGGTTTCTTCTTCACCGAGATGGGATTTTTCTTTAATAGACTTGGATTTTTGTGCTTCTTCACTTAAATTCTCTTTCTTGGTGTTTGAGGCACTCCCCTCCCCTCACTCCTTCCTCAACTTATTTATTTTTCTATGATCCAAGTTCCCTTCATTTAGATCTTATTTTTCATCAATGGTCTACTCGTGTAGGTGCTTAGGAATATTTAGTTTCTTATTCCTCAAAGGATCTAACATTGTCATGTCGCACACATATATAATTATTCCATCCTTCAAATTCAGGAACATGTATATATATACCCAATAATCCTCCTTTCAAACGCCATGGTTATGATGGGGTTAAGGTCAATGTTATCTGACTCCATTGTTTCCATGTATGACATCTTAGATGTATAGCCATACTTTTTCCTCAATGTGTGGTAGTTTGAGTCCACCCCTGTCTACATTGAACTTCAATGACTTTGTGTATGCTTTATTTTATTTACTTGTGCACTTGAAATGATTTGTGGTGAATGTGAATGGAAACTTACACCACGGGCCCATTTCTCCATCATTCAATAAAAACCTTCCTAGGTAGAAGTGTTGCATAACAACGAATTCATCTTGCTTTTCCAATAGTGAGGTGATTTCTCTTGGGATGTGCCATTTTTCTCGAATGCATCACACATTCTCCCATACCACTTATCTAGTTGTGCCTTGTATTGATTTGTGATTGTGTCATCATGAAGTGTACCTAGTGAACCTCTCTCGTGGTGAATTATTCTCTACGGGATGCTCCCATATATTATGCACAAGGCCATCTCGGTACCCCTATCTCCTAGAAATACAATCACTAACATAATGGAGCCCCAAGTAATTTTGTCTCCCCTATCTACTTGTTCCTTTTCCTCCTCAATTATGCCTTCAACGATGTACATGACTATATTGCATTATGTCTTCTCGGACCATCTTGTGCATGATGTGCAAGAACGTCATGTTTATTTCAATCCACCTTTCATACACCCCAAACTTACAAATGATTAGGTACATAACCACTCTAGTCCGTAGATCAATTATATTGATGATGTTGAACACGTGATTCCCTCTTTGATAATTGAACTTGGTCATTGTTTCTTCTATGGCCTTCTCATCACGCAATTCCAACACTATCTACTCACCTATGAATTATAACCCGGTTACCTTATGGATGAGTTATGTTATTAGTCCCATCCTTCTTCAAGAAACATAAAAGTAATCTTTGTGTACCCTATAAATCATCCATCCGTACATGTGTAATGGGCCTCCCAAAATAAGGAAATTCAAACAAATGTAAAACTATTGAAGTATTCAAATATTTTTGCATCGTGTCATCCAAGATTACTTGTCCCTCCATGGTCATCTAGCTCAATTCCTTCACTACATCCTTTTGAATTTTTATTTCATGGCCCCGCATTTGGTGATTGTACTCACTTATTTTTCACTTGGAGTGTTTCAATTCCTATTCCTGACCTACAATCACTTTTTAGGGGTATTGCATCTCTAAAAACCATTCTTCAGGTGGCTCCACATTTGGTTACTTATTCTTTTTCTTTGGCGCAGTTTCCTAGGTGTCATTTTTGTTTCTCAACTACACAAACCCTAAAATTCATAAAATTTGTGCATTAAGTGCAAAAATCACTCACTTGATCACTTCGTACCTTCAGTGTTGAACTTCCAACCTTCTCAATCAATCCCTACACTTTCTTGCTTCAACTTTGTGCCCTAATTTAGATTTCAATTTTTTTTCCCTAGCTCTACAAATCCTAACTTTCTCTCTCTTCCACACCTTTTTTCTCTCCTAGCGTCTACTTCCATTGAAGGATATCTCCGAAATTAAGGTATTGTGCACTTTATCTCATCTCTAATTCATTTTTCTTTGGTTTTTCTTTATCATATCTCTCTAGTTTGTTCTTTGCACTTTGCACTTAGTCGCAATTAGCATTTTATCATACAAGTTATCAAATATGAAGTTAGGAATGACTTCAATCATGTTCTTTTTTAGGTTTTCTAATTTTATCTGATTTAATTTCTCTTCACCTACCACCTCTTTTTAGTTTAAAATCTCATTTTACTTTTCTTGCATTTTTCTTCCACTTTATTTTACGCACGACAATCTGTAACCTTCGGATGCACCACTAATTCCTGTGTTATATACCCTCCTTTGTGCATCTTCTTATGCCACACACATTATTTCTTTGAGTCACTTTCCAAGTAGTCTAACCTTCTCACTACCTTCCTCACGTTACACTACGTGGATCCTCACATAGTTTCCAATTTGAGAAATTCCATTAAATTCTAGCATCGTCATTTTTAAAATCACCTTCGCATCATATCCAACCATTCATAACAATTTATGCACCATACTTTTTCCATCATGCACCATCATCTTACTCTTTCATGCACTTGTTCATCATCCTTCATTCTAATATGTGTTGCACACCTACATCTACTTAACCCCACACTAAATTCATGTGCGAGTCCTCTACACATTCGTCTAACATAGAGTAATTAGCTCCTACATACAAATGTGCTTATTACAAAACACAAGTATAAAAATAGAATAGAAATGGAAATTTAATCTAAGTGGTAATATTACCTCATTAAAAACACAAAAGATGATTATTTATAATAGGGCTTCAACCTACTCCTATTGAAGTAATGGGAAACATAGTGTCATCGACTCTGGGCCCGACATGTGCCTAATTTGAGTATCTTGGTTACTTATAAATGGTCCCAACCAATGCACTTTCAGCTTCCTAGGATGGCACACAAGATTCAAATGATAAAAACACCATCTTCCCCGCTATAAATAACTTAGTCTTAATATGCCTATCATGTCGGGCCTTCTATTTATATTTATGTCTTCTTACACCATTGTGTGATGGTGTGCCTCTCATCTAGCTACATAATTTTACTAATGCACTCCTCTCCTCGATTTTTCATCATCCAGGTCCTCCCTGCATGTGCAATACACAAGGAGGGTAACATGAACTCCATGGGAAAAATACCTCTGCGATAAACACCAATTGAAAAGGTGTGGCCTTATTCAACCTTTTTTTAGTAGTTCTATATGCCCATAACACTCCAAATACTTTTTCATCCCTATCCTTCTTTCCTACATCACAAATTTTTGTCAATGTTTGTCCTAGAATCTTGTTGAAAACCTCTACGGTTTCATTTGCTTGTGGGTGAAAAACATTTCCTTCCCATGGTTGTGCTAATACTACTCTAATAATTATACCAGAGGAATCTACATGGACATGGAATAGGTTGTTTTAATAAGGGAAGCATAAGATAGGTGCACGATTAGATTCACCTTCATTTCTCAAATGCTTCTTTTACACATCGCCTAATATAATTTTCCCTTTTCTTTTAACAATTCTTTCATTGGCATGGAAATCATTACATATCACTTAGTAAAATTGTGGTAATAACTAGTGTGTCCAAGGAATCCATTCACTTCATTATGATTAGGTGGTTCTCGATACTGACACTAAAATTTTCCTCCATAATTTCTATTTCATTAATGTATGTATTAGGAATAGGATGTTGTTAAGTATAATTAGTAGTAGCGTCGATAGAAGATAACAGCGCCGTCGATGCGGGCTGCATGCCGCCAATAACATGGAGTATGGTAAGGTCAAAGTACAATATGAATGTTGTAAAAAGTAAATATTTGTCGTAAGTGGTCCATAATGTTAAAATGTCAAAGTTTGGGTAATTAGAGAAGTAGGGTCTACATGATTAGGAATTAGAAATATTATATTGGTAATAAGGACAAGGAGTGAGGTCATAAATATTTTGTGTATTTTATTTGTAAAAAGTTTAAAAATGTGGAACCCATGTAAAATGATAAGGTTTATCTTATTTTAAAAGATAAGCTTACATGTGATACGAGATAAGAGTTAAGGTATGGAATCTGATTCGTCAGAGTGGATTTCTTATCCTATCTTAGAGATAAGATGGATAAGCCTTGAAGTTTTATAAATAGAGAGGCCACCCCCTCATTTAGCATAGAAGGAAGTAGTGAGAAATATTGTAGGAAGTGTGCAAAGGAAGCCATCGGTTAAAGGTGTCTTGAAGAAGCCATTAAGAGGTGTAATTATAAATTTTCTCCCATAGTCTTGGTGAAAGGCAAGTGAAGTCAATAACACTTGAAGTACCTCATGGGTGAGATCGTAACAATTTCTGTTAATATTATCATTTACTTTGATATTTCAGATTTTTCATCATTCCGTCTTATCATAGTCGATGGTATTCTTGTGTTATGTTGTTGTTTTGTTTCCAAATTACATCCACCAAACTAAAAGCTTTAGTGTATTAGTAAATAATCATAGCACGAGGAGTTCCCAGTGAAGAATTATCATAGTGCCGGATTGGTGATGACATTTTGGTTCCATTCTTTGGAACCATTCCTCGTTGAGTGGATTTTACGGAGAGATATTCCCACTTAGTCAAAAATCAATTGGAGGGTAACCTTGTTTTTACTTTGTGCATAGTAGTTACCATGGTAAAGTCATTTTTGCCATGAATAGTAGTTACTGGTAAAGTCATTTTTGCTAGGAATAGTATTTACCGCATGATAAAAAGTCACTTTTTACCGTGAATAGTATTTACCGCATGAACTTCACTTTTTATTGTGAATAGTGTTTACCACAAGATAAAGTCGAGTTTTTATGTACCCATAAGTCAAGTTTTACCATAGTTTACCGTGGTCATTTCTATTTTACTGTAGAAAGGTGTAAAGTCACTTTCTAGTATAGTGATTCCAATTATTTGTGCACATAAGTCTTGTTGATTATACTTGTGGGTTGGTATTTCACGATGGTTACTTTTGAAAATGGGAAAGATTCTATTTTTTCAGCTCAATCTAATGAAGATGCTTCTTCTTTCATTCAAGAGTTTAAACAATCTTGTATTTGTAATGGCCTTATAAGAAGGGAACAATGGACTGAATTTTTTCCTACCTTTTTGGATGGTTCAACACTTAGGTGGTTTGAAACACTAGGTGATAATGTGAAAAATTCATAGGATTTATTAACCTGAAATTTTTCTTGAAGAATTTGGTGAACAACGAAATATGTAGATCTCATGATCGAGATCACAAAGCTATCCCAAGGAGAGAAGGAGAAGATAAGGGATTATCATGCTCGTGTTCTAGAGCTAAGGAGGAAGCTCGATACCCGGATCCGGAAGGAAGGATTAGTGGATGGGTTGATGAATGGCGTGGATAATCTCCTCTGTAAAGCACTTCATTCTTGCGATGAAGCCGGAGATCGAACAACGAGTGAAGTATGACCACCCGGCTACCATTGAACAAGCAAAGGAGATTGCGAAGGCAAGAAGAAAGCATGGAAGAGGAGCCCAAAGAAATTGTTGCTAAAGTAGAGCCTACACCAACACCTTTGGTCCGTAATCCAACCACTCCTATGAGCACAAATATTTCTCCTAGTACATCTTTGAGTATGAAGATTTGCTCAAAAAAAAAAACACATGGGTCGATTAACTATTAATCTTCTTCAGAAAGGAATTTAGTTCTCGGGGAGGAGATAGAGGTCCAAAAAGAAATATTTCTGAAGTTGTATGTTATGGTTGTTATAAAAAGGGTCATTATAAGTATAATTTTCCAGATATAGTTTCTACATCTCGGTAAAGGAGATAATGATAAAGGAAAGGCACTGTGAATTCTTTTGATGTAGTAGATAAGAGCAGAAATAATGAAGTAGATGTGTTTATAACAAAAAGAAAGAAAGAAAAAGATAATCAAGATAGAAATGATCCTAAGAAGATGAAAGAAGAAACTAGTAAGAAACATAGGAGAAGAAAATTGGGTGTGCGGGATTTTCTAATTTCACGGGGCAAGGACCGTACTCCATCTTGGAAGATCTATCCAAAAGGCCTCGCAAATATTACATATGGTCAACTCTTGGCTATGTCTTCGAGAGAAGAGGCAGGAGTTGCGAGGTGGACTCATGCTCGAAGAAGGAAGGAGGTTGAGGTCCTGTTTTGGAGGCGAGGCAGATCCCTATGCTCCACAAGCGAGGTATTATGTAATGGTATTTCAATTCATGATGTCTTAGTTGATGGAGGTGCTGCTTAATGTAATGACCTAGTCACTGTAATAAATATGTTGGGTTTAAAAATTGATCGCCCTTCAACACTTATGTTAAGGTCATTAAATAAAGGAAAAACTAAACCAAAGGTGTAGTTTCAAATGTGTGGCAATATCTCATTATGGGTGTTGTATGTGTGGTAGACTTTCGGATGATGAAAATGAGATGCTTTCATGCATACCCAATGCTCTTTGGGAAGACCATGGCTAAGGAGAGTTCATGCAAGAAACTCTTTGGAATGAAGGTTTCATGACACTTGGATGTGGTAGAGAGAGAGTGAAGATAAACGTGATCCCTCGTCATCATAAGGCGAAATCTGGATTCAAGTGATGAAACCGATGATTGGACATCCTCTAATTACTTTGTAGTACCGTTGAAGTAGACACTTTGAAGATGAAGAAAGCAAGGTGGATGTTTCAATCATGGATATCCTTCCAAATCACACCAACTCATGACCCCATAAAATTATCTAAAGAAGAAGTTGATGATCGTCTCCAACAAATAAATATTGGTGATGCTGTGTGATGGAGAGTGAGAAGGAATCCTACCTCCGGCTCTTTCGAAGGTACATACACCTAGTCACTTTTGATTACAAGGAACTCCGTCAAGTAAGTTGGGTAGAACATTGTATTGATGGTAGATGGCTTAAGCCCATAAAGTAAATGCCATATAGAATGAATCCTAATTTTTCTAAGACTGTAAAAGAAGAAATAGATAAGTTGCTTGATGCAGGATTCATATTTGCTGTGGAGAATTCAGAATGGGTTTCTCCCATTGTGATCTCAATAAAAAAGAATGGGAAGCTACGCATTTGTGTTGATTACAGGAAGCTCAATAAGGAAATAAAGAAGGATCATTACCCTCTTCCATTTTCAGATCAGATCTTGGACGAAGTAGCTGGCCAGGAGTGCTATAGTTTTGCTGATGGATATAGCGGCTACAACCAAGTTTGTATAGCAGAGAAAGATCAGCTGAAAACCACGTTCACCACTCCTTGGGGAACGTTTGCTTATAGAGTTATGCGTTTTGGGTTGTGTAATGCTCCAGCAACATTCCAGCGTTTGATGAATAGGGTGTTCGAACCCTATATTGGGACCTTCATTAGAGTATTTACGGATGATTTTTACATATATGGGAGCAAGTTGGACCACCTGCACTAGATGGAGATGACATTTCAAAGGTTATATGAAGCTCAAGCCTCACTAAACCCTACAAAGTGTGTCTTTGGATGTTCTAAAGGCGTTTTATTAGGGCATGTTGTATCCAGAGATGGTATTGGTACTTGATCACGATAAAGTTTCAAAAATCAAAGATTTACCATTTACTATGAATAGAAGTAAGTTGAGATCATTTTTAGGCCATGTGGGTTACTATAGAAGGTTCATCAAGAATTTCTCAAAGATTGCACATCCACTAACCCAGTTCTTGAAGAAGGATGTTACTTATGAACCAGGAAATAAGGTGCATGAAGCTTTTAGACAAGCAAGGAAGCCACCGTGTCTTCGCCTATTTTGAAGAATCTAGATTGGAGCAAGCCATTCATTGTGTACACTTGATGCCTCGGATGCATCACTAGGAAGTACTTTGAGCCAAAAGGATGAAAATGGGAATGAACATCTAATTTACTTTGGGAGCGGAACAAATGAGCAAAGGCTTTGAGGTAAATTATACATGGCGAAAAAGAGGCTCGCTATCATTTTTCATTGTAAAGAAGTTTAGAAATTACTTGCTAGGGCAAAAATTTCTAGTTGTAACAAATCATCAGGCTCTAAAATATATTGTAAATAAGCCTAACCCATCAGGGAGGATAGCAAGATGGATAATTTTTCTACAAGAATTTGAATTTGATATTATAGATAGGCCAGGAAAGAAGCATGTCAATGCAGATGCACTCTCTCGAGCCTATGATGGTTTAGGATCATCTTGTGATGATGATGATTTCCCCGATGCAGCATTGTTATCCCTTGACACAATCCCTAGTGAATACATAGATATTTGGAATTATCTGAATGAATTCAAGTTTCCTGATGGTGCCAATGCAAAGACTAAGAGGAAGATTACTCAAGCCAGTTGTCCATATTCTATTATGCATGGAGTATTATTTCAAATAGGACTTGATGGACGATACAAGAGAGCGGTTGACGTGATCAAGGAAGGAATTACTAGAAGAATTCCATAATGGTACATGTGGAGGGCACTTCTCTCGACAACTTACAAGCAAAGGATCTTGGATGCGAGGTTATCACCGCCCACTCTTTTTAAAGATTGTTATAATTATTGTAAGACATGTGATATTTGTCAAACACATGGTAACCGTAAGACTTCATCACTCCATTATGCCCTATTCTTCCACTTGGTCCCTTTGAAAAGTGGGGAATAGACATTGTAAGTCCACTTCCAACTACCTCACACAAAAATAAGTATATTGTAGTTGCCACAAATTATTTAACCAAGTGGGTTGAAGCTAGGCCATTGAAAAGCACTTCCATGGATGAGGTGGCAAGGTTCATATATGAACGCATTGTCACTGGTTTGGTTGTCCATTAGAAATTGTAACGTGATCAAGGAAGCCACTTCATTAATGAGTGGTAGAAGCCCTAGTCAATAAGTTTTCTATTAAGCACGGAAGGCCACAACATATAAGCCAAGCACAAATAGACAGGTGGAATGAACAAATTTTGTGTTGTGTCAAATTCTAGCAAAAGATTTAGCCTTGCAGTACATAAGTGGGATAAAAGGATTCATGCACATTGTGGGCATATAGGGAAACATCAAAGTCAGCAACAGGATACTCCCATTTCATTTGGCTATGGCATTGATCCAGATTCTTCCTATTGAGTTTGATATTCCCACCGTTGAGAGTTATGAAAAATGAAAGGATGGATGAAAGTGATTCAATAAAAGAAAGGTTGGTACATCTTCATTTGCTAGAAGAAATGAGGGAAATAGCAAAGGATATAAGCCATAAGAAGAAAATGAAGCGAGAAGGAATACTTTGATCAAAAGATCTGGTGGTCTCCATTTCATGTGAATGGCTTGGTTCTAGTATATGATTCCAGATATAAAAAAGAAGATGAGAAAATTTCTTCCAAAATGGATGGGCCCCTACAAAATAAAGCAGTGTGCATGAAAATGGTACGTCTGATCCTCTTGGAGGAATTGGATGGCACTCCCATTATGAAATGGGTCAACCACGACAAGTTGAAGATTTTCCAAGCACTGTAAGAGTCTACTCGAGGACGGAGTAGAAGCTAGGAAGGGGAAGATGTCGACACTAAAATTTTCCTCCATAATTTCTATTTCATTAATGTATGTATTAGGAATAGGATGTTGTTAAGTATAATTAGTAGTAGCGTCGATAGAAGATAACGGCGCCACGATGACGGTGCCGCCAATAACGTGGAGTACGGTAACTTTAAAAGTACAATATGAATGTTGTAAAAGTAAATATTTGTCGTAAGTGGTCCAAGAATGTTAAAATGTCAAAGTTTGGGTAATTAGAGAAGTAGGGTCTACATGATTAGGAATTAGAAATATTATATTGGTAATAAGGACAAGGAGTGAGGTCATAAATATTTTGTGTGTTTTATTTGTAAAAAGTCTAAAATGTGGAACCCATGTAAAATGATAAGGTTTATCTTATTTTAAAAGATAAGCTTACATGTACAGAGATAAGAGTTAAGGTATGGAATATGATTCGTCGAGTGGATTTCTTATCCTATCTTAGAGATAAGATGGATAAGCCCCTGGAAGTTTATAAATAGAGAGCCACCCCCTCATTTAGCATAGAAGGAAGTAGTGAGAAATATTGTAGGAAGTGTACGAAGGAAGCCATCGGTTTAAAGGTGTGTTGAAGAAGCCATTAAGAGGTGTAATTGTAAAGTTTCTCCCATAGTCTTGGTGAAAGGAAAGTGAAGTCAATAACACTTGAAGTACCTCATGGGTGAGATTATAACAATTTCTTGTTAATATTATCATTTACTTTGATATTTCAGATTTGTCATCATTAGTCTTATCATAGTCGATGGTATTCTTGTGTTATGTTGTTGTTTTGTTTCCAGTATTACATCCACCAAACTAAAGGTGTGCATTAGTAAATAATCATAGCATGAGGAGTTCTGATGAAGAATTATCATAGTGCAGTTGGTGATGACAGTTCCACCAACCCCAAAATAATCGCTGGCTCAGCCTTGGCTGGATCTACCAACAATCCTTCCTTACGATGATGTGTCTAAGGAGAGTACCAAGTGGTGTTGCAAATATAAATTTCTTAATGTTCAAAGAGATGCTCGGATGTCTACATATTTCAAACATTAACCTCAAACATTCACAATGGTCCTTCACGAAGCCATAGACATCCCAATCATCCATATAAATGTGAATAAACTTATTAATAAAGTCTTGAAATTCCTCCACAACGATGCACGAGAACATTGTCGACACATTCTTCATGCCAAAGGGCATAAGCGTATAAGCAAAAACATCCCCAATCAGTTGCACAAGTGATCTTGTGATAATAGAGCATCACTCATGATGCTTGAAGAAAGATAAATAAGTGACAATAAGCCTATTCAAAGCATTGGCATTGTGTCATAAGAGTCTAAGTTAGTTCCCTCCAAAATGTTGTGTTTGAATATTTGAGTCTTACTATGTAATTATTGTTTGGTTATGAGAGTAAAAATAGAAAGTTAGTTGTTTTCATGAGAATTTACTATGTGGGAGGAATATTAGGTTGATTAGGATATTGTGGAGATCATGTTTTAATAGGTATAACCATATGCAAATTGGACTAAAACAACTACCTCTTATCTAGCATTAAGTTGAGTGAAAATATCAACAACAAGAGGATAAAGTCTTATCCTTAGAATAGGGAGGACAACTAGAATAGGTGAATCTACCATTTATAGGATTGATTTGAATGGAATGGAATTATAATATGATTTCCAATAATTAACAATGCATTGAATCTACCATTTGAAGAATATTTCCCATTGCTCTTTGTATGTTTTGGGAAGCTTTTATTAATTTTGGTAATGGATGATTGAGAGATGGAAGTGAGATAAGAAGTAAAAATAGGTTTTAGGAGCATTATCACACCTTATCGTTAAGATGATAATTTAGAGGAGGTAAAACTAAGGCCAAAAAAATTTATTTAAGGCTTTGATGATCAAATATTTTATTTTTATAGCCATTTTAGTGTACTTGGGCTTAAACTAGGGCAATATGTGTAAAAAGAGTTATATCTAGCCAAATTTGATGAAAGTGTGGGTTCTTGGTGGGTTTTTTGTCTAATTTAAGTGCACCAAGTTTTAGGTTTATATCATTAGTGTAAGTGTCTCATGCAATGATTTCTCATCCAACTAGAAAAGATAGTCACCGAGTTAGAAATTCATGCATTTGGAAGGTGATTTTTTTGTTTCTTAAATTGAATTTAAAATTAAGCATCTTGAGGGATTTTATAAGATAATAAAATTTTATTTGATTTAAGTGGTTTAAGATAATGTGAGAAAACCTTGACAGAGTGTAAAAACTATATTTTCGAGTCTTTAAAACAAAACCTTGAAACATGGGTTAGGGACAATCATGATAAATTTTATCTCCACTTCCAAATGATCTGAAATTTGGAGTATATAAGGATGATGACTATGTGCAAATGGTTTTTAAAATTTTTCTATACTATATGTTTATCTAGAGTTGTGATGAAATCTTAGTCTCATACTATTAAGAAACCTAGTTTGGGAAGAGGATTAACAAATGATCATGTATCTTGTTTTCTTATTTCTTCATGAAACTTCTCCCACATGTGTAATAGAATAAAGGGTGTCAAGAAAACTCTACATTTTTGCATGAAACTCCCTAAAAATGATAATGTCACATATATTTCCTAAAAAGAGCTAATGAACATAGTGGTGTGATTGAATAACAAAGGTATGGTAAATCATAATCAAGTGATCAACAAGATAGAGATCATAGTGATGTGGGTATGATTGAGCTAAGGAGGGAATCATATTCTATTGATATTTGCGCATGATCTTCACCTAATAATAGCACTGAAAATCCATCTGTAAAGGAGTAGATCTTGATCCATGTAACACCTTCTAGTATCTCTTCAATGAATGGCGTGGGAAAATGATCAATGACACATGAATCATTCAAGAATCTATAGTCAACACAAATCCTTATCTTGCCATCCTTTTTAATGTTGATCACCATTAGGCTTATCCATTCTAACTCCTCAATGGGCTCAATAATTCTTGACTTGAGCACTTTTGTCAATCTCATCTTTTACTTTGGCACACATATTTGGATTCATTTGGTAAGGCCTCTTACAAACCTGTCACACACAAATTTGAGCTTGATTTTTATTTCACGTAATGGAGGATGCACTCCATTTAATTTATAGTAGCATCTGAGAAAAAGATCCTAAAATTCATGCAATAGTTTAATGATTTTTACAACCTCATGTTTAGAGAAATAGTCACCAATTATTGCTTCCTTTGGTGCATCTTCCATTCCAATGTTCAATTTCTTATTCTTCAATGACACATAATAGGCACACACTTTCTCACATGTGTAATCTAATACCTCATGTAAACCCTTTATATGTTTGATATCCAGATCCTCTACTTCTTCATCATTTATGAGATAGACAAGCTTTCCTTTCTCTTTCTCTTTCCAAGTGTGCCCCAAATGATTTTCCTCTATTTTTACCTCATCATCACGTGCTTCATTATCAACCTCACCAAATAGTTGAACCATGAGTTTTTTTATCCTTCACGCTATCTCCCAATGTAATGTGATTCATGATCTGAAAGAATTCCATAACTAGTGGATTAGTAGAAAAATAATAAAAAATATGAACAATACCTTTAGTCGAGTCATGTCATCTTGCTATCTCTTGCTTCAACTAAAAATGTACATACCAAAAAAAGTGCACATCTACAAAAAGTAGAATAAAACTTGTGTACTGATAGAGATGGTGGTAAAACATCTTGCTCTTGCATCCAATTACTTTCATAATCATGAACATGTACCATGGGAGAATTATTCCCATCATAATCCTGTATTAGTGAAAAAGATTATTTCAGGACAAACCTTGTCACAAGAAGGATACTCGATCTCGTGCTAGCTAAGTAAGATATCTCTATGCATAGCCCACTAATGTGCTGTTATTCATTGTAAGGTGTATACCATCATATTTATCCTATCTCCTTCATTATGCCATTGTTATTTCATCACGTGGAAGAATGATTCAAGATTCTCTTCCCCAATATACTTTGATAGACTGAACTTTCCAAACTGTCCATTTGCCATGCGGTCTAATCACTCTTGTCACTCTTCCTTGAACCTCATGACCAATAATTTTGTGATTACCATGTGATTAATTATCAGAAGCCACATTGGTTATATCACTTATCAAATACACATCTTCCCAGTGAAGTATGCCCTCTTTTGATGGTTTCATTTTTTTTGGGTCACGCACTGTATTGTGTAAATTATGTTAAGATATTCTTCATTAATAGTCTCCACATAAGGAACAATATTTGTGTCATCCATTGGTATCATAACACGTTCTTATTTATTCTCAAAAATCACATAATTTTTGTTAAAGTGTAAGTATGTGTTGTTATCATAACACCAAGGAAAACCTAGTAGCTTAGGGAAGTTGTCCACTTCAGCTAGCTTCAAACCTCAAAATCACCCTTGAAATTGGCTCCCTGAATGGTGATAGAATCATCCTTTAGTACCTCAACAAGAATATCCCTTGTCTTATTAACCATAAAAACACATTTAAAGATGGATGTAATGAAGATCTTCCCATTTGGTTCCAAGCATCAAGGGTGAGGACATTGAATTTCATGCCAATATCAATGAGGATATTACTTATCAACCATCCTTTAATCACTACATCTAATTTGATTTCTTTTTTATATTCATGATCTTGTGGTGGAAAATTAACATGGAGGATCTAGTGCTCCCTTTCTACACTTGCCGACAACATCTTGTTGCACAACCATTATCCAACAACAAGTATGATGTTCTCCTTCCCGATAATTCTAGACACATCTCTAAGATCATCAACATCCTTTTATGATAGCTTAGTAATATTTGTGTGCTTTATTTTTAAGTATTGTATTTCACCTTGGATCTCTCGATGATGCCCATAGTCTCTTGATAAATTTCCTTCTGTTGGAATGCATGTGGATACTTCACATGCACAAACTCTTCCCTTATAATGAGTGGTCTCTCCTTCCCTTTCTTGCATACGTGCTGCCTCCGCATGCGTAGTGACTACTAAAGGTTGAGGATCAGCTACAACCAACTTCTTTGGCACCCATTTCTCTTCCTTAGCGCATTCCACTTTAATCATAACTTCAACCTTATCCTTCTTGTTATTCTTGCACATGTGGGCATACAATTCTAGGAAAAGTTCAACTTTATGTGCCTTTCCATAACACGTGCATGTATAATTATTTGGGTACTCATGTTGATAGGGGCAGAAACCCATAAGTGTAACATGTTTCTTGTGTAAACCTTCCATGACTTCAAGTATCCACCTATAAAGCCTCCATTACCTTTATTATTTCCTTCATTATTTTTCCTTCTCTTATGTCCGTGATACTTTCTACACTAGTATGGCGCAACCCTGTTTCAAAAGCCTCATGAATCTAACAAATAAGATGAAAATTGGATGTGTTATGAGTATATGCATAATATATTTTACAATATACAAAAAAATCTTCTGCATAGCGCATTGCAAAAGTGATAATTACTGAGACATCATGATTATTATGAAATTTTTTACAAGTTATCATTAGCAGAAGCGTGTACATTCCCACGTAGACATCTATCCTTGGAATGTCATTCTCCCTCATAATTAGTACAAACCAAATTCCACTACACATCTCATGAGCTGAATTGGAAGATATGTTTTTCTAACTGTGTAGCCATCGTTTTAATATGAGCTTCAAATAATAGAATTACCCTTGTATCTACACTTCTAACCAATTTTGCATGTAATTTTTCTTTCAAGGTTGCATGGATCAATAAATTTCTTATGCTATAGCACCCTTTAGAAATATGTTAACAATCTTCCTACAAACCACTTTGTATGTTCACTCGGATGAATTTTATAAGAAATATTAGACAATAAGGTCTTGAATCATGCATCCTACTCTTTGACACTCTTTAAAAATCCTTGATTAATGTCCTTCAATGTGATAATGCTCTGTTACTCAAATTTAGGTATGTGGAACTCAACGAAGAAGAAGGCATGTAATGGATCATAATCCACTACCCTCTGATGTGGACCATACTTCCTATACCAACTATGTGTGCAAACTTGAAGTTTTGTTACAAAGTGACTAGCCTTCTGATCTGAAGTTGTTATTACCTTTTCCCTCCATTAAAGATAACACTTGTGTACATGATCGATGCATCTTCTAAACCACGATAATCGGGAAAGTGAAGGGACATCTCAAAGAAGATCTGAGGTGTTTGTTGTTGTGGTTGTTGAGGTTGTTGTGTTGGATTTTGTGGTCCTTGTCCTAGAGTGGCTCTAGATCCCAAACCTTATCCTCCACTAGGATTTCCTCTGTGTGGTGGAGGTCTTGAGCCTCTACCATGACACGGGGGACCTATATAAGTACTAGCCTATGTCTTGTTAATTATGGTCTAAATTTGACAAAATAAAAGAACAATAAAACACCGAATAGAAAAATTTCGTAATCTAATTCATTCGATATATTTTTACATTGATAGATATTACATTATATAACCTATTGAAATCATTTTTAGTGGAGTTAGGAATATCAACAAATTCCTCATATCTCTCAAGAATCAAATCCCAATCCCAAGATATTCTCTCACACCATATAAAGCTACGGAGTTGTTTATCCAACAAAATCACAACTAAAATAATATCTCCAACATAATATATAACCATTAAAATAATTATTTTCCCATGTGAACACTAAGATATCCTAACATTCCCCCTTAGTTTGAACATGGTGAAAAAAACATTCAAACTATCATATGCATATCTAACCCTTATAGCATGCCCAACTCGTGACTCATGACATTGATCTACGAAAGGCTCTATCCTTCCATGGTTTTAAATAGGTTTAACACAACCCTTTACGTGAACATGACCCATCAAATTTCCACCTTGTGTGGTTTTATAGATCCTCCCACAAACCCTTTCAAGATCCATGAATTGTCTTACACTGGTGATTTTGTTCCTCCACAATATTTTTACATTAGGGAAAAATGCAAAAAATATCACTCATGTAGGATCACACTTATTACAATACTCGAATAGGTATGATCCATCTATTCTTATTTTCACATGGCAAGAATCAAATACACAAATGAATGAAATTTCCTCAACACCATTGTGCAGTCTTATCAGCCGAAACTGCGGTGATGAGAGGTAATTGATTAACCTCCTTCCTTCATTGCCTCCAGCCTCCATCGTCTCTTGCTTAACTCAAAAAAATGTCCTTTTGAAGCTTATTTTGAAAATCCCCCTCAATGTTGACTCAATATCGCGTCATGAGTGATAATGCATCACCGGCTAAAAGTGAGGCAAATTTTACAACTTTTTACAAGTTTGAGAATGACGATAGTTGATGATAAATAATGACTAGATCGTAACGAGACACGATGATAATTAGAACTTTAACACTACTTTTGAATTGAATAATTATAACGAAAAATTAATATTTAATTACTTTTTAACTTGCGATAACAAAAAACTTGACAACAAAATGACTCAAAGACACAAAATTTTAATGACAACATTAAAACAAGATGACACTTGATGATTAATGAGCTTGAAAAATAATTTTATGGTGACACATATTGACTTAATAAAATATTATATGAATAATTATTGAGATGGTACTCGTAATCGACTTAAAATAAAATGACTCTTAAATTTATCAACATTAACTATAAATTAAAAATTGACCTTTATTTCACCATGATCTTGGATGAAACACGTGATGATTTTAAAATGCCATGTTGAAGTAGTTTCCATGCAAACTAAAAATTTGAACTCCAATGAGTTACACACATATCTCTACTCAAATCTTGTTGAATAAGCTGCGAGAAAGTGGTATTGGGTTAGAGAAGAACTAGTGCAAAAAATGGATTGAATATTCCAAGAAGGATAATTCAAAATGCAAAACAATAATCTTCTGATGTGGTGAGAAAATCGACTACAATGTAGACTTGAAAATGATGAGCATGGAGATTCCACGTGGGTGAGGAGAGCTCCATAGTAATATTCTCTCATGTTTTAAAAACATTACGCATAGGAAAGAATATCTTCTCGATACCATTTATTTTATTCTTCGTAACTAGGAACTGGGTTTTTCAAATTTTTTGATAAATCATGCTCAAAATTTGAATAAACAAACCCAAAAATTTCCCATAATTTGGATTCTATGTTTTGGAGAAAATTTCTATTTACCATACATATTTAAAAAATCAAAATCCTTTGAATGTAAAACTCCATGAAACCTTTGTTGAGAGCTACCTCCTTTGATGGCGAGATGTTAATTTTGGTCTAGATTTGAAAAAATAAAGCACAAGAAAACATTGAATGTAAAAATTTTGCAAACTAATTCATTCGGGATATTTTTACATTGATAGAGATTACATTATATAGCCTATTGAACTCCTTGTTTAGTGCATTTAGGCATATCAACAAATTCCTCATATCTCTCAAGAATCACTCCTAATTCCAAGATATTCTCTCACACCATATAAAGCTAAAGAGTTGTTTATCCAACAAACTAACAACCAAAATAATATCTCACACATAATATCTAACCATTACAATATTTATTTTCCCATGTGAATACTAAGATATCCTAACATATCTATGTAGTATTATTGAATTGAAAACCAAATATTTGTCCTACTACTCCACCTATAGTATTACTTCCAATGGGTAGCATTCCAATACTTTGTCCTAACGTCGTGCTTACCGTTGCTTTGAAATAAAATTTTCCAAACACAAGAGTCTCATTTGTCTTGCTGCCATATACACTACTTTTATATGTTATGCCTTCTCGTATGCTAATAATAAAATGTGCCTACTTGTATCTCCAACCCAACATGGCGATCCTTGATTTTCTACTTTCTCACCATCATTATGATGATATTCTATAACAAATTACAAATTTAAAACACCATGAATAAGGGATAGGGTCCTAGGATAGGTAAGATGCATGTCAATGGTTCTCAATATTTCCTCGACTCACTCTCATCGAGATGCTGAATGGGTTCTTCTACTATTCTTTCCTAATACTTTGAGAGGACATGATCATGTAGTCCCTTACCTTCTACAGGGTTCTCATCACTTCCACATGTCATTATTCCTCTCAATATCAATGCCTCCTCAACTTCCCTATCCCACGCATCATTATACTTGTGCACTCTTTCTTCTTTCCTTTTTCCCTCCTGGACCAATGCCATCCTTCCTAAACTTGTGTCTTTCCTCCATGCATGGTGGATTTTTATCCCGCCATTAGTAAGTTTTCAATCCCTAGTTATATAAACAAGATCTTTACAACTAAAGATAATGCTTGTAAGTATGATCCTCTGGGCTCGCGTAGAAAGCAACATTTTTCTTCTTTCGGGAATGAGTATGTTAAAATTGTGTACTTCAAAGTATAATTGTGCAACACACCTTCCCAAAACGATCTATAGATATTTTCCACAACACATCCAAATAATAGAATGTTTGGTACTTATCCTAGCTCCACACTTACTTCTTTTCCAACTAGACACCCTTGTTACGCATGTAAATTGCACAACCGCTCATACAAATCTATTGTGAAGAAACTAAATAATGTCTCATAAAACTATCATATAAGTTATCTTCGAGAGCACTTGTGTGCATTAAAATCTTATCTGATGTTGTATCTTTGAGAAAATTCATCTTATACATATTCTATCCAATGCTCAATGTTCTCCAATGATAGCGAAATGCCATACATACACCACATCCTAATGAGCAAAATGAAAAGAGGTCTTGGAAATAGAATGAAAATATAGTATTTTTATTTTCCAATGCTTAGTTAAGTGTGTTGGAACTTCATCCAAACAAAGGTTTGAATGCTCACCTAAAGTGCACACATGACCACCAGGTCCCTCTTTAGTTACTTATCAAAATATGATCTACATACATAGTCATCACAATCATGGATGAAGATAACATCACAATATAGTAAAAGTAATGGCAACACATATAATAAGGAAACTAATCACTGTAGACAATCATCAATAATACTTGAATTCCCATTACACCATACTCAAATCTACTAACCCTTATAATCCATACACAATTATCCATCATTCATTACATAACATACTCATTGATTACATCCATGCGCACATACATAATCAATCACCATAGTAGAATTCTTACATCCATAACAATATCTCTATTTGCTCACTTATATAGTTCACACACTCTCATCATAACACCCACACTCACACAACTCTATAAGAAGTGCAACACCTATTTATATATGGTGGGAATTTCCCTTCATTTCTTAGATGTGTTAATCCTAATAATATATGTTCTAATTATAGGCTACATGTCTTTTACAAATTTTCTTTACTCTAGATTGAGATATAAATAGCTCAGCCTCATCCATGCTTTAATCATATAAATAGATTCCTTCCTTGCATGTGCTTTTCCTAATTTAAACCTTGCTTGCATGATACACCATCTATTCTTTTTCTTATTTTTAGCCTATGCCTAGAAATCAGCTATGTCCAAAAACTTTATGTGCATACGCACCTCCTGCGTGTCGACTCTTCTTCTATATTACGCACATCCTTGCACACCGACCTATCTTTTTCCTATACTCTTGCACATGCTTCCACACATCTTTCTGATCCTTAGTTGATTCCTTCTATTTCTTACACGTACTCTTGCATGTGGTCTCCAAATTCCGTGCATGGATAATATTTATCCATTTTATCATTCCAACAGATCATCCAACTTATTGCATCAAAGTGTTCCATATAGAATTCACCTCAAGTTGATGTTTTGGGAGCCTAAGAGGGATTTCTCTCTTATTTGAACAACAAAACAATTTCTTGGATTTACAATTATGGAAAAAATTAGTGAGATAGACATAATGCAAACTTATGGGAGTGACTTGAATTTGATTACAAGGCTTTATATTTTTAGCATGTCATGTCTAGGAAAACTATTTTTAGTAAATCTTCACAATTTTCACCTTCGATGGTTTTAACTTGTTTGGCGTACACGAGTGCTAAAAATCCCCATTTTTAGAAACTAAATAAACTTGGACATGTGAATCTTTGTACACTTGATATTATTAGAAATTTATCTTCTAGATGTCGATTGCAATCAAATTGGTCTCAAAATATGTACATTTTACTTCAAGACCTTCTCTTGTTTTTGAGGTTTTTCATTCATTGGACCTTCATAGATGTAAGTAGGTGACCTCTATGTCTAAAAATTTCTTCTTACTACTATAAATTGTATAGATAATCCATAGAAGTTCTCTTACAATCATCTTGAAGGCATTTTTAGGAGGAGTGCACTGTCGAATTTGATGGAAATCAGGTGCACCATTTTGGAGATATGAGCATTTCTTGGTTTTGGGGCATGGATGATTTGAAAAAACCAAAAAATACCTGGACATCAATGGAGGTTTGGGAGGGAAAAAAAAGCTGAAATTTTAAAATGACTAAGTGTGTGAGGTGAGGGAATTAGTCATTTTTCTTGCAAGTTTTAACTTTGCTTTTGACCATGGAGCTTAACCGGGGTTAGAGTGTGGTTGATCTTAAGTTGAACCGGTGTAAGAGGGAAAAATCAGACACCAAATCATACTTAACACTAGATGGTGACAAGTGACAACTTTGTGGTTAAGTGAGAATGATATGTAGGGGTTGGGAAATGGCTTCCAAGGGGGGCTAAACATGTGGGTTTTGATGCGATCGAGAGTTAAATTGGCTGATTGGTTGGATTGGGGTGTGATTTTGTGTCCCCTTATCCCATTTACAACTATCTCACCTTAAGGAATAGCTTATGCTCTAAAATGTGTCATTGTTTGAGTTCATGAGAGAGGTGACAAGCCGGAGTATGAAAGTTTAAAGGACTTAGGTGAAAACATGATTAGGAGTGAGTTACAAGGAGTTAGTCAAGAGTAGGGGGCATAATTTTGTGTCCCCCTTGTCCCCTTTTAACCCAAGGGGACATATGATGCTCCAAAATCCACCATAGGCTTTAGTCATCATGAAAAGTGGACCATGCAACTTAAAAAGAAAACTCACACATCCATCCTAACACCACAAGTCAACTTCTTAAGTGATGTAACTTAAAAATCAATGGGGAAAACACTTTGGTGTCCCCTTGTCACCTTTTCACCTTTGGGGAAAACACGTGCTCAAAACTCTACTCATGTTATTTTTAGGATGTTGATGTCACCTTCTAAGTGTAAATAGGGACATCAAGATTGAGTTTTCCACCTTGGGAGCATGGAGTAGTGTTTTGGGGTAAAAATTGAAGATAGAAGAAGCAATTTGAAGATTCCATGGGATATTCTTAGCCTGTTTGACCCCTTTGAAATGCCCCAAAAATGGCTCAAAAGGTAATCTCCCAATATCATAATGATCCAAACATATGGGGTGCCTTGGATTGAAAAAAAAACTTTAGATATTTTTTTGTGGATGAGATTTAACTTAGATCAATGAATGCCCATAAAATTAGGGGAGATAGATAAAGAGTGAATTTTCAAATGTCTTATGTTGGTTATAATCATGCTTTAGAGCACCGATAATAATTCATATCTTGTTTAAAAACCATTCTCTTCATTTTTGGGGGACATGAGGAGAATATACCATCCAAGAAGCATCATGAGACAAAAGGAATCAAACAAAAACATTTGTAACTAATTTGGGCATCAATCGATTGAGAAAATGACTCAAAATGACCCAAAACTCTCATTAAAATCTCCCAAGTATCTTCATCATTGTTCTTGAAAGTGATCCTTGAATAATTCCATTTAAAAGTGCTTTTAATGAGACCAGTCTCATTTTAGAAAAAGCTTTAAATCACAAGATATGAGTGAAAAAATAGTCTCATGTTTGAGTTATAACTCATATCCAAAAATAGATGTGGGCCCCAAATTTAGTTATTTGATCACAAAAATTCTTGATCATAATCTAAAAAACACCTCCAATGTATATTTCATTTCAATAACTTTCCAATGGTACTATTTCTTCTCAATTTCATGGCTCCCATAAAAATTATGTACTTTCTAAGATTCCGTCAAAGTCGTAAAAATCCTTTGTAGTGCGGATTTTCAATTCCTTCATAGGGAAAAATTTTTGAGGTGGACTAAAAATCCTTCAATGTGTGGATTTTTTGGCGGATTTGGAAATCTTTCAATGTGCATATTTTTTAGCAGGCTTGGAAATCCTTGATGCACAACTTTTAGCAAACTTAGAAATTATTCAATGTGCAGAGTTTTGCTTCATTGTGCAGATGTGCTTTTATTTCAATGTATAATTATCCTTTGATCTTTGGACTAATGTGGTATTTTCACTTTCACACAACTTCTAGTTATTTATAGAAAATTTCCAACATTAAATGAAAATTATAGTGTTCCACCAAATTTTAAGAAGCTCTGGTTTTTAGGATTCTGTATTTTGAGGAGGCCATGGATTTTCCAGGAGGTCACAAGGTTTTAATATTCGTGGAAAACTAGGAACCCGTTGAATAATAGGTACTTGCGAGAACATTAGGAACCAACAAAAACTCGAACCACAAAATTTGAGGGATACAAAATAAGGTAGAAAATGGCTAAGAACTTGACTATTTTAAACTGTAGAACCCTAGGTCTAATCCACACAACTAAATTGAAGAAGATTTGAGGCATCAATGATCAAGGGTGGATTACTAACACTCGATCAATACCCATAAGTTTTCATCTTTTACAACTAATTTCCACAAAAAAGATAGACAATTATTTTGGGAACATTTATGGTGAATCAATAGGGCCATTTGCTTACTAGATGTGAGAACTAGTTTCCTTGTGCATCTATTGGGCATGGAGTCAGTATAAAACTATGAAAAATCCTTACAGACTTCCTAAAACTCTATCCTTCTCTGTAATAAATATTGCAATGGCCCAAAATTGGTTGCATGCCCTTAGATGATTCCTATTTCTTTGAATTAAAGCTATTTTCCCTAAAATGTTCAAATGATGTGTAGATATGCACTTCCATGCTTGAAACTCTAATCCCTTCTAAAAACAATCCATGAGTAATTCAAAAGGGAATCGGAGGAGTATGTGGAAATTGGTTTTTGTAGCAGATAAATAGGGATATTAAAGACTACAACTAACTACTCAAACATAAGCTGAACTGAAAGATAAAATTTTCAACCGTAAAAAAATCCTAGCAATTTAGACTTAAAAAAATGGGCAATATAGATAAATTATATTGGGATCATTGCCTTAAAATCATCATAAGATCATGTAAAAATTTCATCATATTCTTGACATAATTGGATGAAACCCTATCGTTTCTCATATATAAATACCTTTCCAAACTTCAATTACTTTCCATTGAAGATCGACACATCATGATAGTCCTCTTCTTTGATTTTAAAATTCCTCTTCTCCCCTTTATATTAATCATCTCAGGGTGAACATGCTTTCCAAAGTGATTAAACCTTTGGGTATCTTTTTATTCTTCATTTTAATTATTTTTTCACCATAAATTTCTTATAATATTGGTTATAAAACCTAGGAAAATTCACCTTCCCGTTGAATGAAGATGGAAATATATTCATCACTATCAAAAATCTATCAATCGTAGTCATTGTTAGGAAAGTGCTTGGTTTGATTACCAACTTAACATGTTGGTCTACAAAATTCATGATATATTTAGAAGGATCAAATTGATATTCAATAAAATCCATCCTATTTTCATCCACATTTTGTTCTCTTGGGACTGATTTAATAAAATTTAAGTCTATATAATGAAACTAATGATCATATAAATATAACAATATTTAAGAAATATCTAGATATAAAAGTACATGTATGAGTGATAGATAGGGTGTTTGGAATGAATTAGCATGTAACTCTAGGTCTGAACCGATGAACAAGATGGTAAAGTAAATTATAGGTTTTATAAGCTTTGTCTTAGAAATTGGAATGTCACAATCTTGGGGTTAGAAGCACTGGGAGAGGACATATCTATCTAGGTGCTAGCATCTATTCTAGGCACTGGTGTCTATGAAATAACTTCAGCTATAGTTCTTTTTGTGTTACTTCTTGTTTTCTTAGTTCATATTAGGTCACATCGGGTTTTCTACAAGTTTTTCACTTGCACATGTACTCGTAAAAGAAACCCTAGCTACTTGCACAATACTCAAGTGCACATTAGATGAATAAAAATATGCATATTCTTGATTCAAACTGACCTTGGTGGTCACCCCAATGTGATTTTCATCGATAAATACACTAAATTTCATACTCAATTTAGTTCTAGTGTGTGTGTGTGTGTGTGTGTGTGTGTGTGTGTGTGTGTGTGTGTGTGTGTGTGTGTGTGTGTGATTGGAATAGTGTCCCTTGAGCTAGGATTCCCTAGTGCCAGTCACATAAAGAATAATGGATACAACTACTTTGTCCCAATGCAAAATGTGTGGTATAGAATTCATAATAAACCCTCCTATGTAGTGAAGTATGTAGTAGATAGAAAATATTATCTCCTTGTAGATGTATATTCCTCTTGAATGATTTCCCCTAATGAGGTTAAATGAGACACATATATATATGATTCATTCACTTACATTTTGTCATTAAAAATTCAAAGGATGAACTAGGGTAGTAAACAAAGACATGAAATATGTAACATACATAAATTTAGAAAAAGGGGAGGATGATGGAAGCACCATGGTGGAAAATAGCACATGGGTTCTCTTGTCCCTAATGGGAAGTTTTATAGAAGGTGTTAAAAAGATAAACTAGTGAAATTGGAGTTGAATAAGGTGTCAGCTAATATGAAAAACTCTAAGGTGTAATTATATAAAATGTAAGTAACAAATATAATAAAGATAAAAACATTTTCAAAGTAAAACAAGTTGTTAATGACTAGTTATCTTTCTTAGGAATCATACATATAAGTGAAATATTTAGAGGCTATATTTATATAGTAAGTGCATGATTTAGTGAATATATTTTCCCCCACTTTATGATGGTGAATAAGGATTTGGTAGCATAAAGTAGAAAATAAAAATGTATCTTTGAGGGTCAAAAGAAGATTGTGCCTAGTAGCATGCCAAATGAGTTTTGTATCATGCAAAATTGAATAGTGTAAAATGTGTCTCATAGAATTCTAAGGAAGGGAAGGATAATGATGATAGGGGTGAAATTTTTATATATGGAGTGATGATTATGTGTGTGTAGTTACTTGGAATATCATCTTTACGAGAGCATACTTGAGATTTTCTTCATAGTTTTTGTGTGCTTTGCATTTAAAACAAGTATAGTCAATGCTCTAGGTAAATGCAATTGAAATTTAATTTGAAAAATATGTAAAATTAAAAATGTGTATTGGAAAAATCTAAACCAAGTGGTTAGAGTACACTTGAAATGTTGAAAGAGAAAGAGGTAGAAATGTTTTTGTGCTTGTATAATTCTTGCTTAGGAGTTGGTTAGAATAATATGAAGGATTTGGGTGTCTTGTCGCTAAACTAGGTATATGAGTGTCCTAACGTTAAAATTTATATTTAGGTGTGCTATCACCGCTAAGGAAAAGTGTATTAGGAAATCTCATAGGACTTTCCATCCAATCATTAATGCTTCCCCACAAATAAGTGCTATTGCAGATGATCACAAACCTGATTTGTAACTTACCTTGGGTGACACACAATGTTCTAGACACATCATTTTCTGCATATGCCCTATGTGTCACTCCCTTATTTATTCCTCTTTAAGTTCTTGAGCTAGTATTTTGTGACATGTAATTGACTTTATTTTATGTTAGTAACTGATTGCAATCTTAAATTGAATGTGTAAATTCTAAAAATGGAGATGACTATAACCATGCAACTGTTGAAAATTACTTTGTAACTATTTTTTCCAGGACATGAGTGCCTAGGTGAGACACTAACTTTGCATTATTCCTATATGTACTAAGTGGTTCTTTCTAGGTTGTAAATTTTGGCCAAGTATATTTATTTCCCTATTTTGTGAGTAATTACTTCTCTTATCATTATGATTGTGATTTTATAAGCTGTTGTATGTAACTATTGTGAGGGTGAAAACGTTCACTGATGTTTTCTCCCACTTGTTTGGGGTGCATGAGATGAAAAAAGAGAATATATCCCAAACAAGGAAGGAGAAAACTAATATGCATATGTGATATGGGGATTCTTATAGGGGCATAGGGATTACACATTGTAGTTATATGGTGCAAGGGAGAACAATTGGAAAATGTTAGCATACAAGAGGATAGGGATAGAAAAACAATGCACATAGAAATAACAACTAGTGAATGCATATAGGAAAAAAACAAGTAACTAATGAGGAGTTGGTTGTTTACATGGGGCACCACTCAGGATGTCACAAGACAATAAAAGCCATCAAGGCTTGCGTGCAAACAAGGTAATAAGAAAACATAGGGCATAACTCACAAACAAATATAAGAAAATCAAAAACCATTTTTAGGAGTCCTACAAGGAAAATTCTACACATGAAGCACCCATTAGCATGTTAGGAAAGATAAATAGTATACCACAATGTAATATCTAAATATAAGAATGAAAATGTGAAATATTACAATGATAGAACATGATAGTAAGTGGATAAAATCTAGATGCCCTAGGATTCTCAATAAGACTAGTAATGGACATGGCCAAACATCATACATCATGTAACAACATGTAAGTGACCTAAATTCACCTCAAGATACCATGTGAATGTGCATGTGTGTATGAAAAATGATAAATCATATTAGGAACCGTAGTAACATGATTAGGAAAGGTACAAAATATAATATAAAGAAGAAATATTACATCTAATAAAGATATAAGAAAACATGTTTTTGGATTTTTAATTCCAAATATGTGAAAAAAACTAAATACGGGAGAAATAAAGATACTCATGTGTATGTGTGCAAAGTGAGGTTCATGTAGGTAAAAATTCCCTCAACAGTAAAGTATAAATCATGAATAAGAGTTCGTTATTAAGTGTGTGAGGGAATAAGGATGCCCCTAAGTGCGAATACCAAGATGATCTATTTGTATAAACCTATTTTTACACTTCTATTTTCATACGTGCTACTAACAATTTTTTATGTTAGAGGTCACTAATACATCTATTTTTATGAATGATTTCCTTAAGGGGATCCTTTCGAGATAGGGTATGGTTATTCATGTAACCAATGAATTAGGGATGATACATGGAGGTAGAATGGATTTCTATCCTATTTGTCTCTTTATTTTTCTCTTATCTTCTTGCTTTACATCACATTCTTATGACACATTACTTTCTCATGACCACATTTCTTCTTCCTTGCATTACCTTTGTTTCTCATGACACATTACATGCACCCATTGCTCATTTCCCTCCCTATCTAACATCATCACTGGGTGATTGCATCAACGCTATTTCAAAATTCTTTCGACACCTTCACCCGTGGGCAATGGTGTTGGTATAAATTCCAAAAATAAATCTTCACCACATAAAAAATATCACAAATTTCACAGGAACTCACCATTATTTCTACACTCTTATGTCAACTTGCATCTGCTCACTTAGCTCTTGGATTTCTTGCATCTTGACTCTTGGCTTGGATATTCTTCTTGATTGGATTGGTTTGCTTGCACTTTTGGGTCACCTATAGTGAGTTAGGACTAGATTTTTCCCCTTCTCCACCTAAAAGTTGTTATCTCTTGGTGTATGGTCCTTTGGGAAATAGATGCATCAACGACCACCGAAACATGTAAGTGCTTTAACTTTGACTTATCATTTTGTATACGGAAGTATCTTATATTTTCTTATTACTTTATGTTAGCTTATTATTTTATGCACATGCTAGGTTAGCATATTGTATTCAGTTCCTTATTTCATGTTACATGCTTTACTTTGGTTAGCATAGGCTTTGCATGCTTATTTTGTTCATCATCACCCCCATAGTGTTGATACCTCAATAGGGTTCCTTCCTCTTCTTCGACCTAGGGCCTTAGAAACCTTAGGTTTTCCTAGTGTAAGGGTTACTTCCCTTTAGGTATGCAATCTTAGTGGTCCATGTACCCTCTTTAATTATATTTATTATGTGTCGGTATTGGTGTATCTCTTACGCATTGCTTCGATACCATAGTTGAATTGATGATGAGAGTATTTGTTGTTTAGACACATTTTCTGCCATACATCCTTGGCGAGTCTAACGTCAAATTTTTTTACACCTTTTAATTGATCATATCTTGTTAAAAACATCCATTTTCATTTTTTTCTTGTTTTAGTTCTTAAAAATCCAAAAATCAATTTTCCTAGATGCCATCAACCCCTGTGTTAATTCAGTGTAGGAATGATCCTATCATTCTATCCAAAATTTAACACAGACACCTTCGGCCCCGTGAAACCCTTTTTACAAGGCTGATTGTGTCGATATCCTTTTTTGAGCTTCTTCTAGGTCATATCAGCACTCCATCATGGAGTATCTTGCCTGGGGCTCTCCATTTTGATGAACAATAATTTCTAGAGACTAATCATCTAGAATCTAGATTTCCTTTCTACTCAGATTATTGTGTGGTAAGAGCTAACAAAAATAGTATAACACCCGCAACAATAATGTCTCAGGTGATGAAGAGGAAGATATTTAGATTGAGGACATCTATGATATTCCACCTAAGATTCAGAAATTCCTTGACCAATTTCCTCAATACAAGGGGGAACTTGAATAAGTAATCCACATGTATCTTCTTGATTTTGTATCTAAACAACTTGATAATACGGAAGATATTGGGATGGCTACTATGGTAGGATCTTCTATGAATGCTTTAGTTATGATCTTACTAATCTTATCCTTGAACTCATAGATAAAATGCACTAGCAACAAACCACCACTACGACCCAAATTGTTCAAGTGCAAACCAACATGGTTCAAATGGTTAACCATCCCAACTATGCTCACGGCGGTGAAATTATCCTCCCCTTACCTAATGGACCTAATGGGGCACCTATTTCCTAACTTCTCATTTACAAAATGTTTTTTTAGGCAGTCCAATAAGAGCCTCTAACACCCTACATTGTTAGCATGGATATTGGAGGCATTGCCCATTCTATTTCCTATAATGGATCAATCGATCTTAGTTTAATAATTAAGGCTTTTGGAAACCTTTATAAAGAATGGATTGAAGTTAACTCCTATATTACCATAAATAATTTAGCTAAGGATATTACTAGGGATTCCTTATATTGGTATCATACTTTACCCCCTAACTACATAGTGGAGCTAGAATATTTCGTAACAACCCTAGGTAATGAATTCTAATATCATGATTTACCTATAAATAACATCAATGATTTCATTAATTTTTAGAAACATGATAATTAGTTAGATCAAGAATTCATCAAACATTGGAAGAACCTATCTCTACTAAGGAAGAAACAAACATGCCAAATGATATCCTATTCCAAATTTTCCTTTAAGCCCTAGAACCTCACCTTGATATAAGGTTACGTATTTCTCTCTCAATTCCATGGATGAGGATTTCAAACAAGTTAAGATACACTATTACCTCATGAGGAATTGAGAAGGATCCTCCTAAACCTTAATAAACCAAAAAATATAAATCCTCTAAAATTCAAATAATAAGAATGCCATAGATGACTGGGTTTCAGATACCCTTCCCCTTATGGATTCTTTGAATAGGAATGTATTTAATATTGATCCAAAATCTAATAATAATAAGAGTCAACTTGTTTATTATCATTCATTGACCAAGGATGATTTTAGATGATGCATGCCTACACCATTTAGTCATATCCTTGGTCCTTCTAGACCTATACCTCAATTGCATGATGAGAACAAGTTATACTAGTGGCAAACTAAGCTGGGGCCATTCTCATGAAAATTATCATTCCCTTCACACAACTACCATAAAATTATTTTTAGGCCCTCAATTTGACCATGATGTCATCACTAGAGAGTATTTGATTAAATTATTCAAGACTTGTGTTACTAAAAAACAAAAGTATCGTCATGATACTATCAATAAAGCTAATGAAGAACTTAAATTCTTCACTTGAACCTATGCCTAACCACAATGCAAATGAAATATCTAAGAAACTAGAGAATGCCAAAAAATGTGGTTGATCCTTATTATCCTCCCGAGAACATAGTTTACATTAATGATGTGAGGTATGTCATGGCATACATTGAGTCTGAATATCCTCCATATTTTCAGCCTTGAACTCACAACTTGAACTCACAAATTCATTTACCTTGATGTGAGGCATGTCATGGCATACATTGAGTTTGAAATTCCTTCTTCAATCACATACACCTTTGATCGAGATGATGGTATGGAGCATAAAAATTGAATTTATGAAGTATCTTTAATCACTCCTCCTCCTTCTAAGCATATTTATGAATATCCTCAGCACTCTTAGCCTATGGCTTAGTCCAGCCATGATGAGTGGGATCCCTTGTAAGAAATCTCTCAAATTCCTGGTCCAATCCCCTTCTTTGTAGCTCATGCACACGTCACCTCACTATCACAAGAATCTTATAATGACACTATTTGATATGAACATCCATTTCCCTCCTACTTTGGGACAGTATCCTACATTGCATGGTTAAGAAGAAAGCATCTGCCATCAATGTGAGGAAATTTTCATTTACAAGGATTGAGCCACTAACATTCAAACATGTATTCATTTCTCCATAGTTGTTATGATTGTAGATGAGCTCTTGCTTTGGCTAGACAATCCTTCACTTTTTATCTCTATATAAATTGGTCAAAAAATAGTCAAGTGCACCCTTATTGATGAAGGTTCCAACACATGTGTGGCTTCTTTGGATTTCATCAAAGCCCTTAGTTACTCTATAAAAACCTCAAAACCACATGTTCTACTTTTCAAGGTTATTTTCAGCCTCGAACTCACAAATTCATTTACCTTGATGTGAGGCATGTCATGGCATACATTGAGTTTGAAATTCCTTCTTCAATCATAGACACCTTTGATCAAGATGATGGCATGGAGCATAAAAATTAAATTTATGAAATATCTTTAATCACTCCTCCTCCTTCTAAGCCTATTTATGAATATTCTCAAGCACTCTTAGCCTAATGCTCAGTCCAACTATGACGATTGGGATCCCTTATAAGAAATCTCTCAAATTCCTAGTCTAATCCCCTTCTTGTAGCTCATGCACACGTCACCTCACTATCGCAAGAATCTTATAATGACATTGTTTGATACGAACTTCCTTTTCCCTCCTACTTTGGGCCAGTATTATACATTACATAGTTAAAAAAGAAAGCATCTTTCATCAATGTGAAGAGCTTTCCATTTACTGAGGATTGAGCCACTAACATTCAAACTTGTACCCATTTCCCCATAGCTTATAATTCTAGATGAGCTCTTGCTTCGGGTAGACAATCCTTCACTTTTTATCTCTATATAAATCGGTCAAAACACGATTAGGTGCACCCTTATTGATGAAGGTTCCAACACATGTGTGGCCTCTTTGGATTTCATCAAAGCCCTTAGTTACTCTATAGAAAACCTCAAAACCAAATGTACTACTTTTTATGGTTATGATTTTCGATAGATGCCTCTAATTAGTTACATTTGGCTTCCCATAATATTCTTGCTAGGATTGTATGTGTGAAAGTCATGGTCTTTAACTTCCCCTTATCTTACAATATCCTTCTTGGTCGACCTTGAACCTACCGCATGTGTGCGGTCAACTCTTTGCATATCAATGTGTCAAGTTTGCACATCGGGAATTATCTATAAAATTCAAGATAACTTTGAATCCTCGGAATTATGATACTTTACAACAAAAGGAACATATAAATTCCCAACCCTTCAAACACTATCTCCCATCCCATTCTGTGAATATCAATGCTTTAACTAACTTATTAAGTCTCTTCATGGTAATGCGGGTCATCTAGAATCGGTTAGGCACATGCCTCACAATCTCTTGGATTATGATGATGATGATCCCGATGAGATCACTGTTAGGATTAATACCTCTAACCTACCATATCTCTTCATATCCCAACTTCCTCCTAACTTGTGACCTCGTAAGAAGGATCCCTCCATTCCTGTTACTATTTCATGTACACCTCAACCTCCACTAGAGAAAATGGTTTAATTAGAAACCATGGTTGACTCTTGTGTGGTAGATATATCTACTCCTGACTATGATGATGGTTATGCTTTGGATGATCCACATTTGGCTAGTTATGACAAAATTTGGGATAGAGAATTTTGGAGTTAAAAATCACCCTCTAAATCATTCTCACTTGTGATGTGAATGTCATTCTTATATATGAAGAATCTTCACATTCGAGTTGAACGTATTTCTAGTAGACGGGTTCTGAGCCTCATACGAGTTCTACCAACCTCACTCTCCCTCGTGACTCCATTACTAGATCACATAGTATACCTCCTCGTATAGAAAAATGGGAATGTATACCTGGTTTTGACTATGGAGATGATGACCTTATAGATGATGAAGCACTAAATGCATCAACATCATCCTTATTGACTCATATCAATTACTCACATCCTCCCTTACCTCTCACCCGTATGGATCCTCAGCCCTGCGGGAAAAGCCACATTTTACATGACATGAGGGTTTGTGGCACAATGTATCTGATTTGTAGAGCTTATAGAAAACACATGAAAAAAATTGAAGTATAAGTTTGAAGAGATCAAGCTCAAAAAGCTACACCTTCTTCCTCATATCCACTTTATTGTTCACACCATGGTTATTGCTTGCATACTAATGCATATTTTTGGGTCATGCGTAGTATGCACCCAGTTCCCAATTCTTCTTCACATGGAAACAAGCGTAGACATGATTCTTCTCGAGATCCACACACCTTCCATTAGACCATCTTGACCACATCTTGCATCCGGGCCTTCACCTCACCTTGAACCTTGACCCTCTCTTAATTATATTTGGTGTGGCATTCTTGCTCAATTAGAGGACCAAATAGATGACACATTTTTTACCACATGGTCCTAAGTTCATCAAATTTTAACTATTACACAACATGTTATTAAGGACCTCATGACTCGTGCTCAAGTCATATTTTGAACCAAGTTGAAAATATCATCACCATACTCTACAATCATTCACTTCTTATCCCTAAATATATCCTTTATCAATATATTTTCTTCTTTTTCCTTGGCCCTCACCTCCGCTTGGGCTCCTGGGCCCCTTTGGGTTTTACACACATCTCCAACCATCTTATCCTTTCTTGGTCTCTCCACCCCATTTGGGTTTATCATCACATCTCTTTTTCCTGACATCTCCTACCGTTGGAATGTCACGGTCTTCATTCTGCCAATCTTGGATTCAATTTTCCATGGCCTTTCCTAGTGAATTGCCATGGTCTTATGCATCCTTGCTTGGATTTATCTTCTCTCTCACTATATTTCTTGCATAAATATCATTATGATTCTTCCTAAGTATCATGAGTATTACCACATACATGCTTGAGAAAGAAAATAAATAAAATCGATATCATCATTAAAGCATTAAAATCAATAAAATATATCATCATTAAAATTATATATATATATAATTCATTTTTATGCATCAACAAAATACATCATAATCTATATCTAGAATTTGGATCAAACATCCTTACCCCCTTGATGGTGGTCTCTAGATTTTTGTGCCTACTGGTGCTGCCTTAGATGCTCGGGCTATGTGAGCTAGAGAATCCTCCTAGATCGGGATCTGGAGGCCTCTCCATGTGCTCTCACCAACTCTGCCTCTAGCCTCTTGATCCTCTTTGATGCTCTCTCTAGCATCTAAAAGGTGTGCTAACTTCTCCTTAACCAAGGTACCTTGTACATGCAATAAGTTATGCAACATCATTTATATGTTGTCGGTGTTTTCCAATGATATCACCACTTCTCCCTTAGGGTATTATTTAAATATTTGATTTAAACATCTATCCTAAGTTTATTTCACCCCATTATGTTTTACCCATAGATAATTAAATATTAACTATTTAATTACACTTTTTACATGTATCTTAACCACTTATCTACCCCATATCAATTCCTAACCTCCCATATCAATTCTATCCATCTATCCCCCCTATTTCTCCTCCCCCAAACCATGCAGTGGGATATTTCCCATATTTGAGTCGGAGGGATCACTTGCATCCTTCCAAAAAGGTTCTTTTTAGCCATTTTGGAGTCGGTTCCTTGTCGATCGATCGGCCGAATTTACTCGGTCGATGCCAATTTTTTTAAAATGGCACCGACTATACACCGGTCGGCGCGATTACAAATACAGGGCCAAAATTTAGTTCTAGTTAGACAGAAAAGAATGACAGAGAGTTTTTGAGCATCAAGCTTGAGCATTATCTATCAAGCAAAGCTAATTCCATCCAAATCAATCCCTGAGAGGAGTACCATTACTCTGCTCCTACCACATCGACATCATGAGCCTCCATTAATCTCTTGGTGACTCTGCTCCTACATCTAGCGAAGGTGGAGCTTTGTCAGCATCCCAAGGCTCCTGCAGATCCAGTGGACATTGACGATCTAGCTTTCATTGTCCATTTCTCAATCTTCCTGCAATTTTCCCCTAGTCGACGCCTTACCTGACCTCCCGATTGATGCCGATTTTCCTTAGTCGACGCCGACCTATCTCAGTCGACGCCGATTTTCCTAATCGAATCGCGATTTTCCTAATCGGCTGCCTCGGCTGCAGACGAGAAAAGAATTCAGGTAACACAAATCCAGCATTGTTTTCATAGTTTCCTATTTTCTATTGTTTTTGTCCATTTTTTTTACATTTTGTCTGTCACTTTTAATCAAAAAATCTAGACATTTATTTACATTCTTTTATCATGTATGCTTCTTCCTTTAATTGAAAACATGGACTGACATCCGCCGAGGGAGCTTATCGCTTCTGGACCCACTTTTGGGCAGTCCACCCAAATATCTTTTAACGTTGTCTTTTTCTATCAAGTATCTGTGTCTCGCAAGTTTCTCGGATCTACTTTGCAGGATTGCTCGTGTGCACCCATCTTGTCTACATCGGCTTTCTTTTCCATCTACATCTTCGGATCTTGTCTTATCTATCAGGTATCGATTTCATTTGAGTTTTTCAGGGTTTTTGTGTTTAGTTTGGTACATTAACTTGGACAGGTAACAAGCGTGGAAATTCTTGATCTACATTCTGGCACACCTGGTGGGACCCAACCAAAGTCCCTTATTGGTAAGTTCATTTCTTTTCCAGTTTTGAGCTTTTGTTCTGTTTCTTCACTTTGCTTTTTCATCAGTTCTCCTTAAGCATTTCCTTCCTTCATTTTGGTCTTGCTTCTTTCATTTATAATTTGCAAAGTTAAAGTTTCTTCTTTCTTGCAAAACTAAATTCCAATTCCTATTTCAAAGATTAATAAATCTTTCATTTGATTTCAAGATTGCATTTTTGATCCATCTCTTTATGCAAAATTGTTATTTTCTTGAAAGTTTTTAGTTCCTTAAAATAGAAATTTTCATTCTACTATTATCTGGATATATCTTTCTGGATTTGTTTGTGTGTTTGCTTAACCTTTTCTTGCGGAGCACTTTGCTTGTTCATGGGATTGTTCGAGGGGAAGAGCTCAACAATGTGCACTTTTTGAAGTCCACACACCTTGGAGAGCTAAATCTACAGGTATTCCTCTTTTACGGTGTTTTCTCCTTTTTAGAACTTAAAAAGAACTTGTTTGTTTGTTTTCTATCACATTCAAACATTTCGATTTTGGTGCTTAAAAATAATTTAATCGCATTTGGGAAAGAACTTGTTTGACTTGTCTTCATCGAAATCAAACACTTCATCTTTAGTGCTTAAAAAGAACTTTTTCTTTGTCATTTTTGTTGTATGTTCTTCATCTAGTTTTCTAAATAGGCTGGAAAATTGATCAAAATCGGTAGTGACACTATTTGATTTTTATTTTTCACCCTTGCACACAAAGCCAAAATCACTAGGTATTAAGCATTTAAACAAAAATTCCTTCCCTGGCCTCGCCTACTTGGAAGTGACATCCAAGAGGAAGAGCCTACGCGGTACTCGGGCCATGCTATAAATTCATGGAAGTTCTGGTATATATTGGCAAAGCACCCGACTCCCTTATCACAGTGGTGTGTGAAGTGCGGGGTAGGCCCCTATATCAAGCCACGTACCGGTCTTTTACTGAAGTGCCTTCGGGACTCCTCACCAAAACATTCCCCAAACCATCCTTAGTTTGGCTATCTGAGTAGTTCCTGTTCTAAAAAGCCTTCCCTAATATTTTCTTTCTTAAAAGCATGAAAACTTAAAAGAGATAATCACCTACGCTTGAATTATCATGCATTAGTTAGGACAATCTCCTTTTTTCTATATTTTTTTTGTTTATGACGGTCATCACCCGGTTACAATCTAGAAAAATGGCTCAACTGGCCCCTTCTTCATCCGAGACCACCACTAATGTGGATGTTTGGCACCCCTCGGGTCTTCCTCGGGACCACTATTTAGTTGGTTCCCCATCTTGGTCATATAATCCTTTCTATCATCCTAAAGCGATCCCATCACGTCCAACTTCCCCCAGTCCTTCAGAGGTATCATCTGCTTCTGATATAGAGTATGTTCCTCATGGAGATCCTGAATTTCAGGTGCTCCTTGATCGCAATCCGGTAGCCCTTATGGACTATCTAGTGCATAAGTCTGTTCGAATATCTGATCAGGGACCACCAATCCAACAAGTTTATGACTATTCTCATGAACCATCTCAGGCTTTTATAGAATAGTTAGCATACTTTTTCTCACCTCGAACCACGGAAGAGGGTGGCACATCTATGCCTCCTTTTTCTCTGCCACCAACCATGTCAACTGGTTCCCAAATGGTCATTGCCTATCCCTAGTGCCGCAGCTACCTCAGCTACTCCGCAACCTATTTTTGAGAGGTCCTCTTCTTTAGCTATGATGGGTGCATCCGCACTCTCACGGATTGTTGTTAATTCTTCTATGTCATCCATTGTGTCTCTAGGGTCAGTACCTCTTTACGAATCAACCCCCTTCTACGAGTCAGTTGGTTCCTTCTTCTCATCCTCCAGTTGGTCTTTCTTCCAATGCTCCAGCTGACAGTGACCTTTACCCATCCTCTGGCGTCGGTGCCCTTAATAACCAATCCGGTAGTCAAAAGCCTCATTCAGACTTTGTTCCCCACCAGGTCCAATCAAATCAACACCCATGCTCCTCAATCCATTCCGATTCAGTCGACAAGTGTAGGAGCCCACCAACCACAGGCTCCATCTTTCATTCAACCACCTTTCTCTCAACCACTTGTCATCTCACAGCCTACTCATATGTAGGCTCCTTCACAACAAGTGCCTCACCAGGCATCACCCAGAATGCCTAGTTATTCCTCTTATCATCCTGTTAATCAACGAGATAAATCCCCATTAACACCTCAACAAAATATACCACTCACTTCTTATGCGGGACATACCAACATGCTTCCCCCTCAATCTGATGTCGTCCAAATTCTTTTCAAGAAAATCACAGACCTAGAAGCCTCCACCAAAGGGGCTCGCCCTTCATACTCTTTTGAAGAAGTGTGTAATGAACCAATTCATCCATCAGTGGCTTTTAAGCCCTATCCTCCCCAATGGGAACTTCCTAAGTTCTCAAAATTTCATAGTCGGGAGGATCCTCAATAACACCTGCGAGCATTCAAACACGCTTGCTACCTTATAGTCTAGGATCAGGAGCTTATGCTCCGCACTTTCCCTATGTCTCTAGCAGGGCCTGCTTTAGACTGGTACAATAACATTCCTCAACACTCCCTATTTTCTTTCTCTCAATTAGCTCAGATGTTTGTTGAAAACTTTTCAATAAATATCACACATAAGATCTCGATTACAGATCTTTATAACATTCGTCAATTCGATGACGAGTCTATTATAGACTTTGTCACTCGGTGGAGAGGTATAATAAATCAATTGTCTTTTTCCCTCCCTCAATCTCAACAGATCGAGTTGTTTACTCGATCTTGTGCTAATCATATTTCTTCCACTTTAAGGATCCAAACCTTTCACACATTTGAAGAAGCCTTTACGATGGCACGCAAACTTGAGTCCCATGCCATTGAACAAGGGAAGTTAAAACTTCACTCTAAATCTAAACCAGATTTTTCTCGGTTTACAAAATCAAACCCTTCCACTTCTAACAAAGACAAGAATCAGGGATCCACCAATGCTATCATATTAAAAACACCACGAGCTGATAACACTTCTAATCAAACACCACGGAGAGACTTTTCATCTTCTAGAAAAGGACCCTCATCATCTCGATCTTTTACTTCGTTGGGAGAATCATATGCGTCCATCTTAGAAAAAATGTTGGAAGTTCACATGATCAAACTTCCCCCTATTAGAAATTTTGATGAGAGCCAAGAACGTCCATTCTGGTATAGGGAAAATGACTTCTTGTCATTATCATAGAACCAAAGGCCATGACATTGAATGATGTCAGACCTTCAAAAATCTTGTCCAAAAATTCATTGATAAAGGTGAGCTCATTCTAGATAACCCAAATGCTCCCCCAAATCAGGCACTTGATGTCTTTAAACAACCTTTTCCCAATCATTCCCCAAACAATGACATTTTAGGGTCTCAAAAACCAAACACTCATACTATCAGCTTCATCTCTACTGAAGAATCTTCCTCTAAAACTAAGCCATCTACGAACACGTCGACCAAATCGGAACTTCCTCCCACTCCATTAAATTCTGAAATTCCACCATCTTCAGACAATTTGTCTTTGAATATTTCTCCATTGTTAGAGATGGATTCATCTCTCCCTACCTCTTTGTCTGATCTTCCATCTATGCCAGAGACAGTGTCATCCTCATCTGTCTCATCATCAGACATTCTTTCGATGCTGGAAACATTTACATCCCTTCGAGTTTCCACAACAAATACATCTACTTCTGTTTCTCCCATTTTCGCCACGACTATGCCATTGGTAAATATACCTATAGTCATACCAACTTCTCTACCAATGGAAGCATCTTCGATTCTTGACTCTTCCCATTTCCTTTCCTACAGTAGTTACACCTACAACTACTGTACCAGAAGTATCTCCCTCACAGGGAACCACTTCTTCGTCATCCACTTCTTCCATCACCGACGTTGCCTTGACCATTAAGGAAAAATCTAAAGAAATAGCACCGACACCTACACTTTCGGTTCCTGAACTTAAACTGAGACAACTAAAGTCTAACGTTGCATCATCAGTACCTCACCATCTCCTTCCCCCGAAAAGGTTACAATCACCTTATGCGGTTGAAGTTGTCACCATCCCCGAAAAAGGAAAACCAATATTTCAGACTATTAAAACTCTTGGTGCTTTTCCTCAAAATCTCTCTCCACGCCTCATAGAAGATTGGATTTATCCACTGAGAAGGCATGTCTTCTTCTACAACACCATCAAAACCATCATCTTCTTCTACAACACCTTCTTCACCGGTGCCTCGTAAAGTGGATTTACCCACTAGAAAGGCATCACCTCTTTTATCAGGACCATCATCTTCATCACCAAAAGCCAAGGCACCCTTTGTTCCTCTTTTGGGAGCTCATCCCTCATCTAAGTCAGTCTTATCTAAATCATCATTTGTTTCAACCAAGCAGCATTCTTCATCTCTGAAGACCACAACACTTGTCACATCTTCGCCTTCTTCAAAATCTATCTTAGGAGCTCCTCCTCCACCAAAATCAATCTTGCCCCACTTACTTCCATCTCAGGCACCCAAGGCTGCTTCTCCCGATATCCAGAAAAGAAAAATGATCCCTAAAAAGACTATCAAACTAGACATGCAGATTCTTTTACCTCGGCAGTCTGTTGAGGCAAAAGAGGTGCCTTCGTCATCTCTGTCCTCATCTTTGTCTACCGGATTCTATACTAAAATTCTTCACCAACTTATCCAATCTTCATCCATATCTCTTCCTCCGATCAAACCCTATAATCCTAAAGGAGTAAAACCTTCCTAGTTCAACTCTGATTTGATTTGTGCTTACCACCACACTCCAGGACATGACACCGAGGGATGTAAAGCCCTCCAATCTATCGTGAGCAGTCTTTTGGAAGAAAGTGATCTTCTGCTGGAAGAGGAGGAGGAACAAGTATCTCCTATCATCTCAACCACATCTGAGCCTCAATGATGTACTCAGGCCTCTAGTTCTATTAATTCCACTCCGGATGGTCTTCCACCTTCTCAAATCGACACAATTCATATCGCCACTAGAGCACAATAGTATGATAATCCATCATCTTCTACAACCTGTCGACCACGGGTTGTCATTTCTGCCCCCTTGAAGGAGTTCATCCTTCCTCATTAGCCCCGAGGCCTCGGGTCTCTATTCATGCTTCACCCCGGACTCAGATTCCTGTGTCAGTTGAGGAGAGTGTTATGAAACAACTCACCCATGCTCCGGTCAAAATGTCTCTTTTTGACCTCATTCAATCATCTCCACAACATCGCCAGGCTCTGATTGATAATCTGTGCCATATCACGGTGAATTCAGATGAGCCCTAGCCTTTTGAGATGGTTGTTGGGTTGAATAGACCATCAACCACCATTTCCTTTGAGGATTATGAAATTCCTCCCCTTTCTTCTGAGGATTTAGAGGCTCCCCTCTTTATCACAGTTCAAATCAACAATACTACGTTAAAGCGCACTATGATCGATAGTGGTGCTGCACTCAACATCATTTCCTCTCACACATTCGAGCAACTTAAGTTACCAAAGAATGTAGTGTCACCACCACCTTTCGCCCTTCGATCATTTAACGATCAACTGGTGGTGACTTTAGGAACTGTGGTCCTACCCATTCGGGTGGGTAAGAAACTGCTTCACGAGCTTTTTTACATTGTTGAAGGAAAATTCCACTACAACATGATCCTCGGACGTTCCTAGATTCATACAATGCATTGTGTCCCATCAACCCTCCATCGATGCTTAAAATATCAACATGAGGGAAAAATCTATACTCATCCAGGAGATCCTTTTCCTTCCACACAGTGCGACATGACCACAAGATCTACCCCTCTAAAGGAGAATGTTGGTTCTCCTGATGAGGCTTCATCCTCTTCCATACCTACAACAAAACTACCAGATTTACAAAATCTGGAAGAAACATTGCAGCATTTTTCACTAGGAGAGCTTCCTCTTCTTTCTTTTGATGCCCATCTCAAACCTAATGAGTATGGTAGACCAGAAAAACAACCTGAATATCAGCCAGGTCTTGGTCGCATCATCACCATTGGTCTACCCAATCAACAGACTAACTTCATTTACGGTGGTCTTGATACACCTCACTATCACCTGGATTCTCCCCAAGGGCCAAACCCTATTCAACAGGGTTTGATTGTTTACAGAATCCCGCATTCACAAAAACTTATTTATATCGATGCGCGTGGAAGGGCTTTGGCCTAGGAAAATATGAACATGGTATACATGACCTCACATCCATTCCAACTCTTAAACCACATCAAAAATTTGGTTTAGGATTTAAACCTCTCTCAAAAGCCACCATCACCATTCTCGATGAGCCTCTCTCCATTGAAGAACCATCTTCTCCCACGCCAGTCAGAAGCATCACTTGATGTGGATGATGCCATTTCCATCCCGCCTAACTTTTTTTTTAGTCAATACCATTTCCATAGGTCCATTGACCTATAAAACTAATGGCGAATCCACTTCCATACCATTAGTCTTCCCTGAAATAATTGGAGATGACTCTCCCACTATCAACACTATCACTGTATGGATGATGATTGTCCTCACCTATTTGGGGGTAGAGGATTCTTATCTTCCTAAAACCATTCCTTCTGATACGTCTACGCTTCTCAACGAAGCCACTGTCAACCTTAATATAGGGACTTCTGAAGACCCTCGCATCATTAAGGTCGGCCAATCTCTTAATCCACAGGAGTTAGGAGACTTTACCACATTTCTTTCCAACCATCGCCAAGATTTTTGCTTGGTCATACGAAGATATGCCAGGACTAGATCCTGATATTGTGGTCCACAATATCGTTACTCTTCCAGACATCAAACCGGTTAAACAAAAATTGCATAAAATGCACCCTCGTATAGCCCTTCTTGTCAAAGAAGAGTTGCAACGCTTGCTTTCTGCTAACTTCATCCAACCCATTGATTATCCACAATGGGTTTCAATGTAGTACCAGTAACTAAAGCTACTGGGAAAATTTGAATTTGTACCAACTTCGGGATCTTAATCTCACTTGTTCGAAAGATGATTTCCCTCTACCTAATATCGATCAACTCGTGGATTTAACCGCAGGTCACGAGATGCTTTCTCTTATGGATGGTTTCTCTAGGATATAATCAAATTCTCATCGCACTAGAGGACTAGCATAAGACTTCTTTCATAACCCCTTGGGGACTTTTTGTTATCGTGTCATGCCTTTCGGTCTTAAGAATGCAGGAGCAACCTACCAATGAGCAATGACCTACATCTTCCATGATCTCTTACACAAAACTGTGGAGGATTATGTCGATGATCTCCTCGGTAAATCCAAATGCACCGTCAGGATCATCTTTTCATTCTTGCACCTCTCTTTGAGAGGCTCATTCATTTTTGTCTTCACCTAAATCCATCTAAATGCGTGTTTGGCATTCTCACTGGTAAACTCTTAGGCTTTATCATTTCTATTAGGGGCATTGAAGTCGATCCCACAAAAATAAAGGCTATCCTTGAGATGCCTCCCCCTTCTAACTTAAAACAGCTCCATGGTCTTCAAGGACGTCTTCAATCAGTACGTCATTTTATCTCACAACTATCAGACCATTGTCAACCTTTTCATCATCTCCTCCGTAAGAATGTGCATTTTGAATGGGATGAGCATTGCCAAAAGGCCTTTGATGATCTCAAAGCTTATCTTCTTTCTCCACCTGTGCTTACACCTCCACGCGAGGGGGAGCCATTCTATCTTTATATTTCTATGACTGACCATGCTCTGGGAGCCATGATCTCGCATCGGGATGCTAACGGTAAAGAACAAGCCATATATTACATCAGTCGCACTCTTCATGAGTATGAAACACACTATTCTGAAGCTGAAAAATTGTGTTGTGCTCTCTTCTTCGCAACCTCTAAGCTTCGTCACTACCTCCTTAATCACAAGACTTATATTGTTACAGTATCAATCCACTCAAGACAATGCATGTGAAACCATATCACAATGATCGTATCACTCGTTGGCTCATGCTCATGATAGAGTTTGATCTCGAGTTCATCTCACAAAAATCTATCAAGGGTCAGGTCATTGCGGATCAATTAGCTGATACTCCTCTTCCGAGACACTCAAATTCCCCTTGCTCAATTCCCAGATGAATGCATTCAACAAATTGATTTTGGTCTTTCTCTCGTTTAAAATGAAACTCTTCTTTGACGGGTCCAGAATGTCAAGGGGGAGGTGCAGGTTTTGTCATGATTCCTCCTTGGGGTGCACCTATCCTGTCACACACAAACTTAACTTTGAGTGTACCAATAATATGGCTGAATATGAAGCTCTTGTTTTAGGTCTTCAAAATGCCATTAATCTTGGCACTCACCATATCGACATCTTTGGTGATTCTGAGCTCATCATTAATCAAGTCACGGGTGTCTATCAATGCAAAAATGATATTCTTCAAAAATATCACGATATCGTTCTCTTTCAACTTCAAGCTTTTGATAAATTTACTATCCAAGCTATCCCTCACACTTGAACCATTCACGGATACAATGGCTTCTTTAGCCTCACTTATTCCACCTTTTACCGAAGACTCATGACTTTTCTGTGGTTGTGCAGCATTTAGACCAACCCTCTCATCTCGGGCAGTTGACTTCAATCAACGCCATCACAACCAACACTCAAGATGAGTGGTATCGGCATATTTTTGATTATCTATCTCATTCAGTGCTCCCTCCTAATCTAACGTCCAATGGTAGAAGATATTTTATCCTACGCATGCTAATCACTATACTATTCTGGGTGGAATCCTCTACAAATGTGGTTTTGATGGTATTTTGTTTCGGTGCCTCAAAACCCCTGAATCATCTAAAGCTATCCAGGAGGTCCATGATGGTATCTGTGGTGGACATTTTAGTGGCTTGGCCGTAGCTAAACGCATCTTACGTTTAGGTTATTATTGGCCTTCTCTTAATCGAGACTGTTGAATACACTAAGAAATGTGTCAAGTGTCGAAATTTAATCTTACACATATCCCTAGTCAGGCTTTGCAACCTGCAGTGGATTTGTGGCCTTTTTCACAATGGGGTCTTGATCTCATCGGTCTCATCAATCCCCACTCCTCACAGCATCATCATTCTATCATTACTTGCCATAATACTTCACTAAGTGGGTGGAAGCTATTCCTCTTTCATCGACTAAAGCTAAACCCATTGTTGATTTTGTCTATCAACACATCATTTGTCACTTTGGTGTCCCACACAAACTCATCACAGATAATGGTAAATCTTTCAAAAACATCGATTTGTAGAACCTTTGTGATGCGTTCAATATCAAACTCAACTTTTCTTCTCCATACTATCCCCAAGCTAACGGCCAGCCGAGGCTTCCAATAAAACTTTGCGTAATATCCTCGCAAAGGTAACTAGTCGAGCTGGTAGGGATTGGCATTTACATATCCCTTTTTCTCTCTGGGCTTATCGGACTAGCATTCATACTCCTACTAGTGCTACTCCCTTCTCTCTCATCTATGGATCTAAGGTTTTCCTTCCTTTAAGTCCAGATCCCATCTCTTCGTGTCTCTCTCAGAGAATTTGTCTCTGATGAGGACTATCGTCAAAATCATCTAGCGCAGCTTGAATTGCTCGATGAGTGACGTCTCAATGCTCTCGAGCATCATCAGTCTATCTTGAGCATGTCAAACATGCTTATAACAAGCACTTGCAACACCGTGACTTCAAAGTTGGTGATCTTGTTCTTAAAGAAAACCAAAATGTCACTACACTAGAACGGAGTCAGCGTGGTAAGTTCACTCCTAACTGGATGGGTCCGTATGTAGTCACTCATAAATATGGGTCTGGGGCTTATCATCTATCTTCCATGGATGGTGTACCTGAAATGGAACCTCTTAATGCTTTGCATCTAAGGCCCTTCTATTGTTAATATCTATCTTACACGATCTTGGTCACAAAACAGATCTTTCATCCATCTAATAACCAGTCATGTATTTTTTGTAAGTGATTTGGAACTATGTGGTTCTCCGCGTTATGTCTTTTACTACCTTAAATATGAGTACCATGGCTCTACTCATGGCAATTTTTCTTATGGATATGTTCCTCCTCATGGTAGGAACACCTTAATCACTATTTCATCTATCCTAAGTGTCTATCTTAATCGAATCTACTCGGGGCAAGAATACGTGTTTGTATACATTTTCTTCCCCTCTATCTGATCTATCTAGGTCTAAACTCAACTTCTTTCAAAAAAAAAAAAAAAAAAGATGCTATCCTAAAATTCCAAAAGATAGACTGATCCCTCGAAGGACAGCTATCCATGCCTTATCAAATAAATCAAAAAGTATAGACCATTCCCTTGAAGGATGGCTATCATCAAAATATAGACCGCTCCCTTGAAGGATGGCTATTTATTTCATGGAATTTTCAAGGCTTCTCGCATTGATCAGCCTTTGCAGTAACAGACTTCCTCTTCGGCAAGTTTGTTCACTTGTTAACATCATTGAAAGACTTCCCGTATCGATCAGTCTTTCTATGTCTTGGAAAACTTCCCGCATTGATCAGTTTTCTCTTCTATCAAAACAAAAATCATGAAGCTGAGATATAAGACCTTTTTCGATCATATGGAGACCCTATTTTCCAATATGAGCACGTATTCTATCCTTCATATATTTCGACAAGATACATACTTCTCGTTCCATCTATCTCTTAGATCTGGTTTGTGACTGACTAGTGTCAGGTTCATTTTATCTGTATCTATGGCCTTATATGCATCGTCTTTCGGTTTCCTACCAAAGTCTCTATTTGTGGTCGGTTAGGGGCCTAACTTATCATTCTTTTTCCTATCTAGGTGTATTACTTTTTATCTTCTAAACTAAGATAATATCATTACATCCTTTGTTGTCACAAAGAGCGTTTCCACTCAACATGTTAATTTAGTCAAAATCTATCATCTATCTATACTCATCTTATCTACTTTGTCTAAATACATATCAAAGCATGTATTGCAAACACATGTGAATCTATCTATATCTATTTTCATCAAAATTAAATTAACATCTTAAACATATCAAATCTAATCAATCACATCAAATCACATCACATCTATCTATCCTCTATCAGCACATGTCTATGACCATCAAACTTACACTACATCTATCTATATCTATTTCATCAAAATTAAATTAACATCTTAAACATATCATCACATCAATCATCACATCTCATCTATCATCATGTCTATGTCCATCAAATCACATCTATCTATCCTCTATCAGCATATGTCTATGTCCATCACAATTACACATCTATCCATATCTATCAAAATTAAATGCATGAGTACAATCACATAACACAGAAAATGATGAATCTATATATATACATGAGTGTCTGTACAAAAAAGAATGGATGGCTTTCAATCAAGCCATCTATATCATACATCAAAAATGCCTTCAAATCGAGGCTACATCAATATATCGATACAAAAAAATAACATATCTATATCGTAAAATCCGATAGGTGGAAGACACTATCTCCTCCACCCTCCTCTGGTCCAGGCTTGTCTCTCCTAGCCACCACCTATCGAGCTAGAAGCACTGCTACTGGGGGCCTGCCGCCACCTCGATCTCTCCCAGTGCTCCCTCCCTCTGATGCACCACTAGCTATGGTGGTGTCGCTGATCTCCTCCTCACACCATAACGAGGCACATCAGGGGCATGTTGTGCTAGGGCATCCTCATAGTATCTCACCTCGGCGAGGAGACTGATAAGTGCTCAGACTCACCATACCAGGTGCTCGTAATGGCACTTGCTTGCTGCTGGTGGTGGTGGCCCTCCTAATGTCGCACCCTGTGACCCGGACTCTGAAATAGTGCTGTATCACCGTATTTGGCCCTGAGGGCCTCTCTGTGCCGATGGTAGTGATCCCTCTGCTGGATCGCTATATCTCTGCTCCTGACATGTTGTGTCTCTCTAGTATCAATGCATCCCTCTCCTCCGTCAGAGCTCTAATCTCCTCGAGGGCAGCCTGGTGTGTCCATGCGTCAGGGTAGCATGCTCTCCCTCCAGCCTCTCTAACTTTGCGCAGCTATGTCCTCCTCATCTGCATCTATGGATGTTGGCAGGTGTCATGGTAGCTCTGTAGAATACCATGCCACATAGCCATCATCTACTCCTGCATCATCATCACTATCTGTGGAAGGTGGGGCCTCCCTCAATGGATCTGCTCGGGATCAAAATTGGTAGATCGGTCTCTCTGTTATCCCACCTATATGGCATGTAGGTGGTCGGGACTATCTGTACTAAGCCAACTACCTCAGTACCCATATAAATGGGATGCGCTCCCACATATCGGCTATGCCCCTAACCACCCACCCTGCTCCATCTCAGCTCCACCAGGTGAGCCTCCTGACCGGCCCATGTCGGGTAGACCCGATATGGTCTCCAAATGACCTGCTCTGGTGTCAGCGTCCTGAAGCGCTCAACATACCACTCCAGTGAGATCTCCTGTATCTCCCGGGGCCATGTCGGCCCGCCATCACTAGAATCCATAATCAAGGGCCCCCTCTGTTTGGCATCCATGGAAGCCCGGATGGCCTGATCACTGCTATGTGCTCATATGCCCAGCAATGGAGCACAAAGCTAACATCGATACATGTCCACCTACCGGTGGTGTACATCCATAACTCATAGTATATCTGAGCTATCAGGGCATCGGAAAAAAACGTGAACACCTGTCTGAACTCGGGATGTCACAAACACTAGTCTAGTAACAACAATGGAAATCTCCCACCTCCTGAATCTGGTAGAGAAAAATAGGAGATCACCATCTAAATCAGTGCTATCCATCTGCTCCTGGCATCATCCTATCTATAATGTGAGGCTATCCTCACCACCCCAGACACTATCTCTGAATCATCTGCCCTGTCTCCATACAATCGTCCTAGGGCCCTCTGCTGCTGCTCTCGTGGAGTAATCTCAATCGGGTCCCCGGTGATCGGCAGCCTCAGGATCCTATATATATCCTCGTGGGTGATGGTCATCTCACCCGTCCTAAACCAGAAAGTGCATGTCCTGCTATCCCATCGCGTACTAGTGCTCGCATCAACTCTACATCTCGAGGCACCCATCGGTAGTAGTACCGAAGCCCCGAGCCCAGCTAGCTCTAGGTGACGCCAATCCGCGTCAGTCACATCGGGAGAATGGTCTCTAGAAGCTCGGGAATAGCATCCCATATGTAAAGCCTCTCGTGCCTACATCACATGACATCATGGATGGTGTTAGCTACTTATTTATCCAAATCCAAACATCAAAAAACACATTCTATCACTTTCTTAAGTCTAAACACTCCAATCGGTGTCGATTGAGTCAAATCGACGTCGATCTGATTTAGTCGATGATGATTGAAACCAATCGGCACCGATTGAATTCAATCGGTGTCGATTTTTCCAATCGACGCCGATTGAAAGGCCAAATGCCCAAAATGCTCTGGCCTCTCATTTATCTAGTTTTTTCTAAAAACTAGCATCCTAATATGCTATTTCATGATAAAACTATATAGCAAGTTTGGGTAGATCCACTTACCCCAGGTCGTGTCCTCTTCCACTTCTTACTGCTCCCAGAGGCTTCCATGTTGCTCAAAATCAATTTTTGACTCTCTCTAAATCAATCGTCGTGGTCTAAATAAATCGTTCACATTTTCCTTTCTCATATTTATATGGGTTCGGTACGGTCGGCACCGATTTTTATGGTCGGCACCGATTGCTTTAGTCAACATTGACTTTAGCTTGATCGATGCGCGATTTAGGCCCATCGTTGCCGATTGGTTGCAATTTTGCTTCTCCACATCACTTTCTTCCATCTCCTAATCTTTTTGCCATAGTGTTGATGCTTGGCTTATTTATCTGGTCATTATTATGACCTGAGTGTTGCCTTTTGGCACATACTTTTGATATTATCACCCATTTTGAGTCTTGTTCCTGTACATGGGGCACTCACATTTTGGCAGCTTAAAGATAATGGGTCTATAGGCACTAGCGTCATCTGCTTCGTAGACCATGTCAGTTGTCCCTACCAATGTGTCATTCTTTAGGTGCTACTATTTTGCAGCCCTCTTTACACTCACGGGTCTGTAGGTATTAACGTCATCTCATGTGAAGACCATCTAATCTACCCTACCAATGTGAGTTCCTTAGGTTGCTACCTTTTTATTATTTTTGTGCGTCATTAATGATCAGATCTACTCTAGGCATCTAGTTGGGGCATCCTGCATTTTCATCTACCTTTTTCAAACTTGGGATCGGTTGTTCTTTTGGGACCCATCCCATCCCTAGTTTGAGGGGGATCACATCATCACTTTTTCTTCCTTTCTTCCAACTCCTTGTTTTTGTCTTGCAACTTTGCTTATCGCAAGTTACTCGACAAAAAGGGGCAAAATGTAGACACCTAAAATTGGTTACCCAATTTAGTGTCCCCCACGTTCGTTTACCTTCTCGGGTAACCTGGGGCACGTTTATATCACCACTTCTCCCTTAGGGTATTATTTAAATATTTGATTTAAACATCTATCCTAAATTTATTTCACCCCATTATGTTTTACCCATAGATAATTAAATATTAACTATTTAATTACACTTTTTACATGTATCTTAACCACTTATCTACCCCATATCAATTCCTAACCTCCCATATCAATTCTATCCATCTATCCCCCTATTTCTCCTCCCCCAAACCATGCAGCGGGATATTTCCCATATTTGAGTCGGAGGGATCACTTGCATCCTTCCAAAAAGGTTTCTTTTTAGCCATTTTGGGAGTCGGTTCCTTGATCGGCGCCGAATGGTACTCGGTCGATGCCGATTTTTTGGAACGGCGCCAACTATACACTAGTCGGCACCGATTACAAATACAGGGCCAAAATTTAGTTCTGGTTAGACAGAAAGAATGACAGAGAGTTTTGAGCATCAAGCCTGAGCATTATCTATCAAGTGAAAGCTAATTCTATCCAAATCAATCCCTGAGAGGAGTACCATTACTCTTGCTCCTACCACATCGACATCATGAGCCTCCATTGATCTCTTGGTGACTCTGCTCCTACATCTAGCGAAGGTGGAGCTTTGTCAGCATCCCAAGGCTCCTGCAGATCCAGTGGACATTGATGATCTAGCTTTCATTGTCCATTTCTCAATCTTCCTGCAATTTTCCCCTAGTCGATGCCGACCTACCCAGTTGATGCTGATTTTCCTTAGTCGAACCAACCTATCTCGACCTATCTCGATCGACCGATGCCCGATTTTCCTAATCGACGCCGATCGGCCTATAGACAGGTAAAAAAGAATTCAGGTAACACAAATCCAGCATTGTTTTCATAGTTTCCTATTTTCTGTTGCTTTCTGTCCATTGTTTACATTCTATTTGTCACTTTTTAATCAGAAAATCTAGACATTTATTTACATTCTTTTATCATGTATGCTTCTTCCTTTAATTGAAAACATGGACTGACATCCGCCGAGGGAGCTTATCACTTCCCGGACCCACTTTTCGGTCCACCCAAATATCTTTTAACGTTGTCTTTTTCTGTCAAGTATCTGTCTCACAGGTTTCTCGGATCTACTTTGCAGGATTGCTCGTGTGCACCCATCTTGTCTACATCGGCTTTCTTTTCCATCTACATCTTTGGATCTTGTCTTATCTATCAGGTATCGATTTCATTTGAGTTTCTTAGGGAACCAAAATCATATCTCCTCTCGTGATGATTCCTAGGTTAGTCTCGTAGTTTAAGGACATCTCCATCCCCCGTGGCATCGGAGTAACAACCTCTTGGTCATCATATCTTATGCTCTCTAAACCATTTTCCTAGTTTTCTCTCCACTTTATCTATGATTATAGACTAGATGTTTATGTCTCTCCCACATATGGGTCTCGGCCGGTGGGTCCTCCATTAGATCCCTCATTTGAGCTATCCACTTAAATAATCTCATGTGGGTCTTGAGCTTCACTAGTCTCTATCTCTTTCTCTAAACATGTCTACCATCAACATGTACTCTTCGGGTAATAATTTTGGTACTCTATCTTATGTATCGGTAGCATCCCTTGCATGTCACCATCGATAGGATGGTAGTGGTGGTACCATAGCAATCTCTAGCCACCCAAACTATCTAGGTACCATTTCCATCATATGGGTATCTACCCAATGCAAGTAATGTCTCATGACCTCATCAACTACATTTAATTCCTCTACCCTAGCCCAACTAGGCCACTGATCAACATTCCTAGTATAGGGCTCCCATACGACCTCATACAAATGGACCTTTCACATCGGTTAGTACAATGGAAGTACTCTCACTTTGTCGATCAAGCCCTTGTGCCCATTGAAGTACTCTCAAGGAATCTTCTACTTGTGATAAGTGGTGTCTCTATGGGCCTATACATTAGAAATCTCTCATATATCTAAGTCATTAATAATATAGCATCATATGTGCTCTCCATCGAACCATATATAATCGTACAACAACTACACCCATATAATGGTCTTCTAATTGGAAAAAGTATCCTTCTTAACTACATCTCTACAGACAACCACTAAATATAATAGAATAGTTTCGCCTACCTTGTGGCATAACATGTGTGCCACATTCATACATATAACCACCTTCTAAATATCCAAAATATCTCAGAGTAGCAAATATTGTGTTGTGTCGAATTCTCGAGCATCCCTTTATCATATGACTCGTGCCTATGGTCAATGTGACCAAGGCCCTCCTCTCTATAATATATAGGGTAAAATTACAATACATGTGAGTCCCATGAATTAAAAATCCCAATATCTTGTACACATCTAGAAGTATTATGGTCATCTCCACTATCTCGCCTTCCCACCACCCAAAGGTGTTGGCTCGAGGATCATATGGGTCAACAACATCTGCATTAAATCTACACTTAATGGTATCCTAGGAATCTACATGATTCCCCCAAAACCCTATTTGTGTAGTTTGTTACCTCTACATTTTTAAATTCCATAATCAGGTCATTAAGCCATTCTATATCAACTACCCACCATATTTGGATCCTCCAATCTCCTCTATTCAAAAATAAATAAAATTCATGCATTAGATTCTTTAAAAATAAATTTAATATCCAAAATTATAAAAATTTACATGTTTTTATGAATTTCCCTATGCCATTGGCCTTCGGCTTATGCCATCATCCACTATCCAATTTTTACAATGTCCCCGATGCCATCACCTCCTATTGTTTCGGGGGACAATGGCATCCGAATCAGAAAACCATGACTTTTAAATTTTTAAAGGAAAAAATCTACAAAACAACAAAACTAAAAGAAAATCCCTCCTAAACCCACTTGCATTTTGTCCTACCCTTTCTAATGATGCAATTTTGACTCAAAATGACACCCTAATATCTTCATAATCCTAAAAAGACCAAATTATTACTAATCTACCTAACAAAATTACATACAATGACTTACCCGTGGTTGTGCTCCACCATGTGAACCTCCTCATTGATCTCTACCCCCTCCTCATAATCATACCATACCATCTAAAATGCACCAAAAAATAATTCTAGAGCTCGGTTATCTTACTTATAGAAATAGTAATAAGAAAATAAACTAAAAAATCCTATATAAACCTAATATTTCTATTTAAATCCACCACGATTAGCTTCAATATTTAAATACCCGTCATTTTAGTTCTCGATCTTCGAAAAAATTTCATCAATTACAATGAGATCATGATATTCTTCTCCTCCTTTTGACATATTGTATGCATTGTTCCATTCTTTGGCCAAAATCACACTTTGTAAACCTATATCTCCAATTTCGAATCCATGACATCCATTCCATGGGCCCCTAGCTAGGTGATTTATGTTTTATTTTATTGATGATCCTCTAGTGTTTCCTTTCATTTTTACTTCTCCAAGGTTCTAGTAGCATGGATTGTGCTCATACGTGGCAGGATGACCGACACTTTATCAGTGCGCATTGAAGGTATATTAAGTTTTGATTAGTCCTTTATTTAATTTCAACAATTAATTTTAGTTTCGATGTTATGTATCATTCTTTCCGCTTGACTACCTCATGTTTTGATATTGTGACATGTGATAATCAATAGCCAGGCATATGTATACACCTGATTTTTTACGATTTTATTTTCATATCTATTACTAACAATTTCTCTTTTTAGGTTTGAGGTCACTAATGCATCTATTTATGTCAACGAGTACCTTAATGGGATCGTTCGTGGATAGGGTATGGTTATTCATGTAACCATTGGGTTAGGGATGATACATGGATAGATAATGGCTTTCGATCCTATTTATGTCTTTCTTTTGCTCTTAGCTTTTGCTTTCCTTCAAATTCTTCTAAATCTTACTTGCTCATGACCACATTAGTTTTTCCCTACATTACCTTTTTTCTCACGACACATTGCACATACCCATGGTTCATTTCCCCTCCTATCCAATGCGATCGTTCGTGGGTGATTACATCGGTGCTATTTCAAAATATTGGCCTACGCCTTCATCCGTGGGCGATGACATTGGTATAAATTCCAAAAATACATCTTCATTACATATCAGATAGCAAAAATTTTATAGTAACTCACCATTAGCTCTTCTCTCTTGCACCAACTTGCATCTTCTCACTTAGAACTTATATTTCTTGCAACTTAAATCTTAGCTTAGACATTCGTCTTAATTGGATTGGTTTTATTGCACTTTTGGGTCACCTATAGTGAGTTAGGAATGGATTATTTCCCCTTCTCCACCTAAATCTATTCTCTCTTGGTGTATGGTCCTTTGGGAAATAGATGCATTAACAATCGCTCCCAACAAATAAGTGCTTTAACCTAAATTTTCATTTTGTATAGATTAGTCTCCTATATTTACTTGTTACTTTATGTTAGCTTAGTATTTTATGCACATGTTATGTTAGCATATTGTATTCAATTCCATATTTCATGTTATATGATTTACTTCAGTTATCATAGAATTTGTATTCTTATTTTGTTCATCATCACCCCCATAGTATTGATACCTCAATAGGGTCCCTTCCTCTTCTTTGACCTAGGGCATTAGAAACCTTAGGTTATCCTAATGTAAGGTTTAATTCCCTTTGGGTATGTGATATTAGAAGTCCTTTTACCCCCTTTAGTTCTATCTATTGTGTTCTTGTCTTGGTGTGTCTCTTCCTCATTGCATTGATACCATTGTTGAACAAATGATGAGAGTGCATGTTGTTTAGATATATTTTTACCCATTATACACTATGCAACTAGATTACTAGGAAAGGGCCCATGATTAGCTGATGTAAAATAAACACACATGTGAACATGATCTAGGACTTGATGGTCACGAGAGAGTGCATGAGGCCAAGTATATGGAATAGGTCTAGATTGATCATGTGGAGAAAGTGAGCATGAAATATGTATATATGGATCATGTGAATAATATGACCTATGTGAAGGGCTACCCTGTGAGCTGGAATATGTGGTCTACAAATGCAACAAGGCCTATAAGTAGAAGACATGTGTGAAGTAAACTGTGATGGATGTGCAAAATTTGTTATGGGGAGGTGAGAGGGCTCCATAAACAATATGAGGTGTTAAGGCTAAGGAACCATCATTAATATGAGAAGATGCACTAGGAGTGGGAGAAATTGAATATGGATGGCCGGAGGAGCCAAGGAAAAATGTGTCCATGGTGAAATACCTTAAATAGTAATAAGATAGTGCTCATGGAATAACTTAAGGCATAAGTGAACAATATAAGGCATAAATTTGGTAGCCCAAAGCCAAGGAGTCCTAAGAACATGTAACAATTTCTGACAATAGATCCAACAGTAAATGGCATAAAAATAGTAATATTCCTAATAGATTTAGGTAGAATAACATGGCCATGAGAAGTGGGAGACTTGCATGTCATCTGAGATAAAGGGAAGCCAATTGACTATAAGAAAGATAATGAGCATGCATTGTGCTTGAATGTAGGATGTACCATAACATTGTTGATGGCATGGGGCCCAACAGAAGCATCAATATGTAATATATGGGAGGAGAATGAGGTATGAAAATCAACATCAGTGAAATTGATAGTAGGTGATGGGAGATTAGTAGTACTGAAAAATAATTCCAAGGGATGATCTAAAGAATTAGGAGGAACTATGTGGTAGGTATGATTGGAAGATGACTCAAGGGATGACTTTTCATGCTTAGGTAATGGGTCATTGAATATTTTTAACTTGTCATTTTCATTAGTATATTTAGAAATGGAAGTAGTGGATTTAGGTATTGGATATCATTATTTTCAATGAGATCTTAAATTAAATGGTGAAGCTTAAAACACTTTTCAGTAGAATGGCCATTGCATCTATGGTAATCATAATGTGCATGCTCATCAAAACTATTTCCATGGGGCCTATTAGGATCATAATCGAGAGGAGGTGGAAGATAAATCATATTAATTTCAATGAGTTAGGGAAATAACATATAGGAGGATAAGGAAATCAAGTAAATGTATGCTGATGGGTTTGGAGATGAAGCTTATGAGGTTGTGAAATAACATTGACAATAAGATTACCATCATTAGACTTGGGTTGAAAGGGAACTTTGCTTAGAAATTTATATAAGGAATGATCAAAATTATGAGAACCATGTTTTATTTTTACCAAATAAAGTAGCTTAGTCTCACGAGTCTTCAAGGTATGGAATATATGGTCAAAGGAATGATAGGAATTAAAAAAACACATTCATGCAAAGGAGAAAAATAATTTGAATAAATATATCTTGCAATTTAGATTCAACTAATACATTTTTAATTTTAGAAAAATTATTCTTGTAATGCAATACGTAATCACTAATATGTTCATTATATCCTTGTTATATTTTATCCATTTTTGCATAATATGTTTTTCATTCTAATGTTCATAGAAAAATGAGCTAAAAAGAAATCAACAAGAGTAGTAAATGATTTAATATAATGTAAGGGAAAGTCATAGAACCATTGCAAATCATAATCCTATAAGATCCTTGGGAATAAATTGGTCAAGAGGGTATCATAACTTGCATATTCAAAGAAAATAACATGAAATAATCTAGGGTTTTATTGAGGGTTTCCATGGCCATTGAATAGAGAAAACATTTTTGAATCAAAATTGGTAGGGAGTTTATAAGAAGACACTTTGAATGTAAAATGACTGTGAAGAAGAAGGGAAGAATCAAACAATGGGGAAGAAGTAGCTTAAATTACAACTGATGACTTTGTGCTTGAAAATCATGATAAATAGACTCTAAAGCTAAATAGGAATTAGGCTAGATGTGTGAAATAAGAGGAGAAGAAAAATGATTAGAATGGGTAGGAATAGACATGTGAATGGTGGAGACTCCAATATTGGAAGGAGAGAAATAAAGTGGGATAGAAGAAGTAGTAGTGATAGAGAGTTCCAAGGTACAATTAATACTACTATGGGTATCATTAGTAAGAGAATGTTGGGAAACTAATAGAGCATGTAGGAGATGCGGAACATGGGTCAGATTATCATGCATTACAGAGTAGAAATTGGTAAGGGAATCCAATTGGGCTTGATCAACATTGGTATCTTCATCATAATAATTTTCATTGTCAGATGCTTCTATGTCATGGAGAGGGATATTCTTGGAATTACTAAAAATATTGTCATTGATGGATTTAACCATGGTAGAAGAATGATGACAAGTGGGTGGGACAAGCTCTATATAGGTTTGGGAACTTAAGTGGCCACTAAAGTAATGGGAATAAAATAAGAGATCCACAATGGGTATGCAAGAGATAAGGTTCACCAAATGATTTAATAAAATTTAAATCTATGTAAGGACACTACTAGTAAGATAAATCTAACATCATTCAAGAAAGATATAGAGTGATGATAGATAGGGTTTGTAGAACTAATCATCTTATAACTATAGGTATCGATTGATTTTGGACCAATGAATAGGATGGAAAGGTATATATTTTGGTTGTATAAAATCTGTGTCAAAACTGGAATGTGATAATCTTAGAGAAAAAAGCACCAAGGAGAGGACATGACCACCTATGTGCTAACATCTATTATGGGCACTGGTGTCTCGTGAAACAACTTTATCTCTGGTTCTTTATGTGTTACTTTTAATTTTTTGTAGGTCGCATCAGGTTTTCTATAAGTTTGTTCAACACACTTGTACCTTTAATATAAACCCTAACTACCTAAAAAATACTCAAGTGTACATTATATGAATAAAAATATGCATGTGCTTAAGTTATACTGACCTTGATGGTCACCCCAATGTGATTGTCACTGAGTGCTACACTACATTTCAAACTCAATTTAGTTCTAGTGTGTGTGTGTGTGTGTGTGTGTGTGTGTGTGTGTGTTCACGCACGCATGCGTGCTTGTGTCTGTGATTAGAATAGTTTCCCTTTAGCTAGGATTCCCTAAGAATGTAATCACACAAAGAATAATAGGCTACAACTACTTTTTCCCAATAAAAATTTGTGGTATGGAATTTAGAATAATCCCTCCTATGCAGTGAAGTATCCAATCCCAAAATGCATCCCTTGATGTAGTATATAGACAATATTAGCTACTTATAGATGTATATGTCTCTTGAATTATTTCCCCTAATGAGGTTAAATAAGCCATGTGTATATTTGGTTCCTTCGCTTAATTTTCCTCATTAACAAGTGAAATGTTGAAGTGGGGTAGAAAACAAAGACATAAATATGTAACATCTAAAAATTTAGGAAAAAGGAGGAAAAAAGCACCTTGAGGGGTCAATAGCGCTCGGTGCTCCTGTCTCGAATGGGAAGTTCTGCAAGATTGTAGAAAGATAAAAAATGAAACCAGAGATGAATAAGATGTTAGCTAATATGTAAAAATTTAATGTGTTAGTCTATAATAAACAAGTACCAAAGATAAGAAAGATAAGAAAGATAAAAGCATTTTCAAAGAAAAACAAGTGTTGTTAATGACTAGTTATCTTGCTTAGGAATCATACATATAAATGGAATATTTAGAGGCTAGATGTAGATAGTAAGTGTGTGATTTAATGACTATAGGGATACTTCAAAATTGATGGTATTAAAATCTTTAAAAATATCCCAAACTCTATGTTTGTAGGCTTTGAGGAGAGGTTTCTTAGCTAAGCATTGTGACATGACTTCTAGAACAACTAGCTCAACATCCCAAAAGATCATAAAATTTTTGAGCCCTTAAATTTTAGTGATTATTAGCCCTTGAATAAATGTTTCATATTCAACAACATTATTGGTACAATTGAACTGCAACCTATGAAAAAATGATAACTTCCCTTCATTTTGGGAAGATAAGACAACACCTGTACCAACTCAAACTTTTCACTTTGAACTACCAAAAAACATTTTTCATATTCCATCTGAGTCATTATTTGATTTCAAAATGCTAATGATGATTTTTTTCATCCATTAGGCAATATGTGCCAAGTTCAGTCTCTTCAAATGCCTCATAAGGATCACAATTTCATCATTATTTTTCACATTCATTTATTTATTCATTAGGCACTTTATCTCCCACTTCAAAAGGTTTAGGGTCAACTTCAACTCCTTCAATTTCAGAGGTTATGGCATAATTCAGCTCAGTGGGATTTGGATCATATGTTTCCACATGGAATTGGGAAATTGGCTCAACCTTTATTGTGATTCTAGTGCCATACCTAGTCTTAAGACACATGTGAGACCAAATAGGTGATAGATACACATCTACTTTAGCAAGTAAAGTCTTTGGAAAAAACAAAGAAAAGACAAGGGAAGGTCTATAACTGAAATATCTTGAGGGATAATGATATTAAGGCAAGCATGTAGGGTTAGATTGAAGTTTTCTATGACACCCAAAATTTGGACAATAGCATCTAGTTGGACAACACCTTTTTTAGAAAGGGTTTAATTCAATCCAAACATATCAACAATTTTCTTGGGCATGACTATGCTACTAGCCCCATAATCAAACATATATAAATATGGACCAAATATTTCCCAATGATTAATGATATGTAAAATGGAGGGGGTTTAGGAGAAAAACTTACATTTCTGACATTATACTAATACAAATTGACTGGCTTGGGGCTTACCTCCTTTTGAATTTTAGGAAGAAGCTTGAATTTTCTTAATCCTTATTGTAGTAGATCCATATACCTTGGGATTTCTAAAGGATCCCATAAGGAGACATGAATATTTTATCTCTTCATTTTCTCAACAATATCAGGGGGTATTTTTGTAGGTATTTTTTATTATGAGTATCCATAAGTTTTCTTAGATTCTTAATGATTAGTTGAGGCATAACTATGAAAACCGTGTATATCTCGAGTAGGTGAGGTCAAACCTCTACTTTTTCATATTTCTCTTCTTGAAATAGATGTCACCTGATCTCTAGATACTTGAAATTATATCTCTAGAAGTCTTTTCTTTGATATTATATTATAATCAAGCCTCACTTGTAGTTATAAATCTCATACCTATTACGAAGAAGAATTGAGAGATAAGGTTGTCTCAGTATATTTCAGAGACCTCAATAAATCCTCTCTCAAGGATCATTACCCTTTACCTTCCATGGAAAAAATATTACAATCAATACAAGCAAGGTTTGAGATATTTTCACTTTTAGATGGGTTCTCAGGTTATAATCATATTCTTGTCAAAGAGTCTAACCAATATAAAACAACTTTCACCACTAAGTGGGGGACATTTTCTTATCAAAAAATTCCTTTTGGACTATCCAATGTTGGTGTTACCTTTCAAAGGGAAATGGATTTAGATTTTAAGGGGCTGATCAACGATATTATTTTGATCTATTTTAATTATATTATTATTGTTCTTAAAAAAAGATCATCTAATGCACCTTAAGCATATTTTTAGTAGATGCAGGGAGTTTGGCATATCTTTAAATCCAAATAAATGTATCTTTTTTTCCCCTAATTGAAAATTTTTGGGACATGTTGTGTCTAAAGGTGGTTTGACTATTAATTCAAATATAATTACAACTACCTTAGCTCTATCTCTTCCCCAATAAAAATAAGCATTACAACCATTCCTAGGTAAGACAAATTTTGTAAGTTCAACACTAACTTTGCTGATTTGGTAAGTTCCATAACATTAATGCTAAAAAGGGTTGTAATTTCTAATGGACATAATAGGCCAAGAGCAGTTTTGAAAAGATAAGGCAAGCTATTTCCCAAGCTCCCACTCTCATCAATCATGATTTTGACAAATAATTTGTCTTATATGCCTTTGAAGCGAAGAAAAGTATTGTTTCCATATTAACCTAAGAAAATTAGCAAGGATTAGAGAAGTCAATAACCTTTACAAGCTAGACACAAGTATTATGATCTCAAATACAACTTTGTTGAAGAGATTTTTTTGTGTTTTTACAAACTCTAATTTTTTTAAAAATTTGTTATTCAACAATAAGATTAGAATCTTCATTACTCATCCAAGAAATAAAAAGTTCATTATGAAAACTAAAATAAATAAAAAAGAGATGTTTGGATTACTAAAATTATGGAGTTTGACATTAAACTAAATTCCACCAAACTTATCGAGGTATATAATTGTGTCAAAACATGGCCGAGGATGAAGGTATTACATAATAATTAGTTTATTTTCAATCATTAGAAGTAACAACTTAGGAAGTGTCGAAAATTTCTGGTTTTAAAAATTGGTTGAATACCTTCACACTAGAAAGTTTCCCAACACTTTCAACAGAATGCAAAGAAGGAATTTCATATTGAAATCCCTTGACTATGAGTTTTTGAAGGTTTCATTTTAAAGAAAAACATTTATGGTGTGATGTTGAGATGTGTGGAACCTGACAAGGTTGAGAAGATAATCAGAGAGTTTCATGCAGGCTTTGTTGGTGGGCACTTTGCTCCTCAAACTACTGCAACCAAGATCTTGAGGGCTAGCTATTTTTGGCCCACTTTGTTTTCAAATTGTTATAAATGGATAAGGATTTGAACAGAAATGTTTTTTCTTCATTGGTATAAAATGAAATGCAGCCCTTCCACTTCAACCCATTCTTGTTGATCAACCTTTCTCTAAATCAAGTTTAGAATTGATTGGTATGGTCAACCCTCCTTTAAGTATTGTCCATCATTGAGTTTTAACTACTACCGAATACTTTACGAGGTGGTTGTAATATGTTCCACTAAAGGAAGGAACTAATAAGGTCATTATAGAATTCCTAGAGGATATTATGACCAAATATGGGGTTCCCCAGATGGTTATATCTGATAATGCCAAGTATTTAATTAGATCCAAAGTGACTAATTTTTCCTTGAGGTATGGCATCATCATCAAACTATTACAATCTATAAAATGGCCTTGTTTAATCTTGTAATAATAATATGATCATAATCATGAAGAGAATCAAAGGAATTGGTATACTAAGGTCATAACAAAACGTTGGGCTAATAGAATCACACCAAAAATTTCTATTGGGAAATCCCCTTTCATGTTTGTGTATATAAGAGAAGCTAGGTTTCCCATTTCACTTTAACTTCTAGCTCTATAGTTGGCTCATCAATTGGAAGTAGAGCATCATGATGCAAGAACCATAAGGATTTTTGAGTTGATTAAGTTAGAAGAAATCATGGAAAAACTATGGAGGAACTCCAAGATCACCAACAAGCTATAAAAAAGTGGTTCAAGAATAAATACCACCATAAATAATTTAGAGAATCATAATTGGTTCTAAAAATATGATGAAGATCGCTCCAAATTAGGTAAACATAATAAGTTTGATGTTATTTAGAGTGGTCCTTATCTCGATTGTTGGAGTAAAGGAGAGTAATAATTTTCAATTAGAAAATATTAACCGTAAAATCTCACCTATCCCACCAATGGGAAATTCCTCAATCCTTATTTCTAAAGTTTTATTCCCCCCTTATACATAGCTATAAATATTTTCCTTTTTCCACTATGTTTTGTTTCCTTCTTGTCATTGTTGGTGTTTTCTTAGCTTCTTTTGTAGACCATGGGTGGTTTCTACTCCCCGTCATGTGTTTTTAGATCTATTTCCCATTTTTTTGAGTCTAAATTTCTTGGAGTTTTTAACATTGAAACATTTATATTTTAATTTAGTTGTTTTTGAGAAAGAACTTACAGCTTGTAATCTCCTATCTATCTACTATGAAAACTAGTCTCCCATACAACTTATACTTCCCTTTTGAATCTATTCTGTTTCTCAGATGTTTTGTGTCTAGGTATAGTGGTAATGATTCTCTTCTTCTTTTTCTTAGGAGCTAGATGAATCATCCTAAGTAGAACCATGATTTAAATCCTTCTTTTGGCTTGAAGAAAAGATAAATGTTGTATTCTATTATGAAATATTGGGAACAATGAGATGTTATGATCTATTGTTTTCCTAAGGATAATTGATAGGATCAATTAAACTCTAATTTTGTAAGGCTGATATAGTGGATTATATTCTATCCTTTTCTTTGAAGTGAATTCAATTGGTTAAAATGTACTTCTTTTCCATTGCTATTGATGTATTGATATTATGATGTAATAATTGTCTCATTAAAGCAGAGTTGTTTTAATGGAACAATTATTGGAATGCACTTCTTTTTAAGGCTTAGTGCTTATCATGCTCAGTTCATTGAACTGACCCGTGCTAGCAATTTTTGCAGATGGACTTCGTAAGTGATAAGGAAGGAAAAAAATTATGTGATGCATTGGCTGATTTAAGTCTAATTTTTGTGAAGAACTCTAAATCGTTCTTGAGATTGTATTGAAAAATAAAAGTAGTATTCTTTTGTAATAAAGGCGGTTGTTATGTAGCATACCTAAATGTATAAGTTTTAGAGATGAATTAAATGTTGATAATTTATTTACAGTGGATGTGTAAATTATCTTGTACTTTCATTACATAGATGGAATCCTATCTTGTTGATATACTCCATATTATGTATATGCTTAATGGGATATTCTTAGATAAGTTTGACAAAGGATTTGAAATAATCTCCCTAAATAGGATGTAACTTCCTAAGTTGCAAAATTTGATGGTCATAACTAAAAAATTCAATATAGTAATATGATGTGGAATGAACATTCAATAATAACTATTGAATTTGTAAATGATTTATAGGGGTGCTAGGCCCTAGCACTTAATCATGTAAAGGAATATTCTTCCTCTATCTTAAGAATGCAAACAAAATGGAAGCCATGATTCCTAATCATTAGACTTCATTTAATAAAGTCTACTTAGTTACAACCTAGATGGTTGTTACACTTCCTTGAACGGTTAAGTCACAATAAATGGAACTTATGATGTTGATATCCTGTTATGGTTGATGGCTTGTTAAGTCCATTAAATAACATTAAAGGCAATCTTAAGCTAAGAAATTTATTTAACAATCAATTGAATCATTGTAGAGAAGAACTTAAGGAGTGTTGGATTAGGGTTAGGCAAGGTTGCTAAAATCTATTTTTTAATAATCCAAATTAATTAAATTTATAATAAACTCCTTGAGGTATGTACATATCGATGAGGCTATTCTATAGGATGCTGGTACACGCTAACTGTAGGGTTATACCTTCGAGAAGATTAGGATCTTCTCAAGGATACATCGATGCAATCAACATGTGGCAACACCCTTCTGCATTGATCATCTAGATCTACACACATTGGACTTGATCTTAGTTTCTCTCTAGGTCTGGTTAGTAACATGTTTAAGATATGGGGTAGCCCTCTAAAACTCAGGATACCTTGGCACACGGGGTTGACTTAGGTTGACCCAGTATGCCAACTTACCCTAAGTCTTAGTGAGCCTCCCCCTATCATAACATATGTTGTTAACTCGAACTAGGGTTAAACCTTCGATAAGTGGATTGACGGAAGTTAGCAAATGACATTCTAGATAACAATAGAGTGGGGTGAAGGACGTTTTCTGGATTGATGAGTATGCCATCAAGGAATAGTAATACAAACAATATGTTAGAAATATTTGGCCAAAGTATCGTAAGTTGCTGGTTGCGTTGCCCTATGTTACCTAGTCTAAGGTTCGTGATGCAGATGAATATTGGTAACAAATATTCAGATAGGTTCCTTTGAAAGATCACTCAATACCCTGAATAGGAAAAGAGAACCAAGTATATGGAAAAGTATTCAATACTTAATTATTCAATACTTAATGTTAAACATGAATAGATCGGTAGTTACGAGTCATGAAATGAATAGATCGGTAGCACACCAAGTCATTACAACTGCATATGGTTATCTATTATATGAATGGTTGATAAAGAATGTGTGTTCTAAATTATGAATTTAGAACAAAGAGCATTATTTATTAAAAAAATCTTTGTTTCTAAATTCTTAAAATGGGAATGTTACATCTTGGTATTAGAGCTGAAGGTTGCAGCTCTTAGACCTATTGTGTCCACAATATGATTAAACTTAAATTTTCTTGTAACAGAAAATGGTGAGAACAAGAGGAAATGTTGCAAATAACCCTCCACCTGAGGAAGGAGTGGTAACTACCCAGAAACTTGATGAGATCCTTTCTACCCTGTTGGACACAAGAGATCATTTGGTTGTGCTTGAACAACAAGTAATGGGCAATGAGGAGGAAGAAGAAGCTAATAACAATAATCAACCACCTCTAGGGACAATGCCAATGTGGGTGTTGATAATAACAATGTTAACATACTTGTTCAACTATGAGAAAAAAAGGCTAGACTAGCAGCAGAACTCACTAATGACATAAAAATGATAAGTCCACCCAAGTTTTATGGCACCACATTAGGTGATGGAGCTGAGAATTGGCTCAACAAAATGGAGAAGTAATTTGCAATAAGGAACTTCTCAGAGGAAACCAAGGCTATATGGGGAGCATATCAGATTTCCCATGAAGCATCTTCATGGTGGGACAGCCGTAAGGCTGAGTTAAATATTGATGAAACTAACATCACTTGGGATCAATTTAAAAGTTATTTTAGGCAACAATGGCTGCCACAACTCTACTATGATAAGAAAATGACTAAATTTTAGAACTTAGCTCAAGGAAAGCTAACAATAACTGAGTATTGGGAATAGTTTACGAAAATCCTCAAGTATGTACCTCAGTATCAAAATGATGAGAAGTTTAGGATATAGAAATTCATTATGGGATTGAATCCCATTATTGGGGGAGAAGTTGATGTTCATAGCCCAACCACTATGGAAGGGGTTGTTGAAAAATCCATAAGGCAGGAACAAAAATTAAAGGCTATTTCTACTCATAAGGAGGAAGTAAGGAAGAAAGTTCCAAACCCCTCTTCAACTTCTCTTGCACCTAAGAAGGGACCATGGAAGAAGTTTGGTAATAAAATTAAATTTTCAGCTGATAATAATAAGAAAACAACAATGAATAAGACTGCTGAAATGCACAAGAACAATTTTTCCAAGAATAATAACAATGGAAAAAGTCCTATGGAGGTCAGAATAATAAATTTAATACTGAAAATAATTCTGAGTCTAGAAAGGGACCTGTAGGAGGCTGATATAATTGCGCAAGGATCATTACGCAAATCAATGTCCTTTGAAGAAGAATGATCGTAATCAACAACACAAGATACATGTTGCAGTAGTTGACAAGAAAGTTGAAAAGCAAGCTATACCTATAGAAGTTCCTGGTAAGTTATTTGGCATACATGTAACTATTCTTTTTGATATGGGAGCTACTAGAATGTTTTATTTCTAGTAAAATTTATTCAAAACTTAAAAGAAAAGATGGAAAAATAGATAAATCATAGACTGTACATTATGGTAATAATGTTGTTCATACGGTTAGTATGTGTCTTTTTGGAGCAGTCCTTGATTTACCTAACTTTTCCACAGAGGTTGATCTTTATGTTGCACCTTTAGGGTCTTATGATGTAATCATATGTGTTAATTGGTTAGCAGAACATAAGGCTAAAGTGGACTATTTTGAAAAATGCATTAGTTGTTTAGACGACCTGCAGAAAACAACAGAGATTCAAGGTGTGAAACATGAGACTTATGTTAGGAAACTGTCAGCTATACAACTTAAAAGGCCAAAAATAAAGGATGTACCTTATATGCAGTAAAAAATTCAAAAATTGCAGAGGAAAATAGTGATTTCATGGATCGATATCCGCTATTACGAGACTTCAGTGATGTATTTCTAGAAGAATTTCTAGGTCTTCCACCCAAAAGGGAATTTGATTTCATGATTGAGATCAAGCCTGAACTTGAACCTATATCTAAGGCACCATATCGAATGACTACTATAGAATTAGTAGAGCTTAAGGCTCAATTGCAAGAACTTTTGTCTAAGGGTTTGATTAGGCCAAGTGTTTAACCTTGGGGAGCTCCAGTGATCTTTGTGAAAAAGAAAGATGGAACACTTAGATTGTGCATTGATTACAAGATGTTAAACAAAGAAACAATCAAGAATAGATACCCACTTCCAAGAATTGATGATCTATTTGATCAAATGCGTGGAGCATCGGTATATTCTAAGATAGATCTTTGATCTGATATCATCAATTACGGATTAAGGATGAGGATATTCATAAAACAACTTTTAGAACAAGGTATGGACATTATGAGTTTATGGTTTTACCTTTTGGATTAACTAATGCACCTACGAAATTTATGAATTTAATGAATAATATATTTCAAGAATACTTGGACAAATTTGTGCTCGTATTCTTGGACAACATTCTCATATATTCTAAAAGCATAGAAGAGCATCATGAGCATTTGAAAATAGTTTTGGAAATTTTGAGAAAGAGACGGTTGTTTGGTAAGCTATCCAAATGTTCCTTCTATGACACAAAAGTGCACTATTTGGGTCATGTAATAAGTAAGGATGGAATTGTTATAGATCCTTCTAAAATTGTAGCTATAACAATGGCCTGCACCAAAGAATGTACATGAAGTTAGAAGCTTCATGGGACTTGTTGGCTACTATAGGAAATTTGTAAAAGACTTTTCTAAGATAGCTACACCAATAACTTCCTTACAGAAGAAAGATAAAAATTTTGTTTGGAGTGAGAAATGTGAAATTACATTTAAAACCTTGAAGGAATAGTTAACTTCAGCACCTATTCTTGCAGTACTAGATCCTAATGGAGATTTTATGGTGGTAATTGATGCATCCGGTGAAGGTCTAGGAGGTATTTTGTTACAAAGTGGTCATGTTATTACATACGAAAGTATAAAACTTAAGTTACATGAGTTGAATTATGCTCCACATGATTTAGAGCTTTCTTCCATTGTTCATGCACTTCAAGTTTGAGGCAATATATACTTAGTAAACTATTTGAGTTGAAAACCAATCATCTTGGGCTGAAGTATATTTTCACTCAGCCAAATCTGAATGTAATACAACGAAGGTGGTTAGATTTTTTGTCTCAATATGATTTTGAAATAAGTTACATTAAATGAAAAGAAAAGAGAGTGGCTGATGCTCTAAATCGTATGAAGCACATTTATGTTTGTATAACACTTAGAACTCGGTTTAAGGATGAAGTAAAAGTGTTATGGAATCTTATTCTTATTTTCAACAAATAAAAGTAGAACTTGCTACTGATTCAAATGATTTGAGGTATAAGGGTTTTCACTTTGATCAAGAAGGAATCTTGCGATTTGAAAACATATTTTTGTACCTTTGCTTAATGATTTGAGAAAGAAATTGTTAGTCTGAATTTCATAATTCACCTTTTTCTAGACACTCGGCATTACAAAGATGCTTGCTAGTATAAAACAACAATATTGCTAGAAAGGAATGAAAAAGATGTTTTTGATTTTGTGACACACTATCTTGAATGTCAACGCGTAAAAGTGGAACATATGCACCCAAATGGTTTATTGTATCCTCAAAGCATACCGTAATATAAATGACAGTAATAAGCATGGATTTTTATAAGGGTTGCCTATGTCAAGAAATAAACATGATGTTATTTTGGTAGTTGTTGATAAACTAATAAAAGCAGCTAATTTTATTGCTGAAAATATGAAGGATGATTCTCTTGTTTTGGCTAAAATATTTGTACACGAAATTTTCAGATTACATGGAGTACCTGAATTAATCATTTCGATAGAGATCCTAGAATGATGTTGAGGTTTTTACAAACACTTAATGCAGCTCTAGGAACTAAGCTAAATTTCAGTTCTACGTATCACCCGAAACAAATGGACAGACTAAAAGAGTAAATCAAGTTTTAGAGGATATGTTACAGATGTATTGTATGGATCAATAGTATAAGTGGGAAGAGTATCTTCCATTAGTTGAATTTGCATACAATAATACATATCATGCTTCTCTTAAGATGGCACCTTTTGAGGCACTTTATGGAAGGAAATGTAGAACCCTTGTCAGTTGGGATAACATTGAAGATAGAGAGGTAGTTGGACCTGAAATCTTTACGAAATGGAACAAAAAGTTATAATGATTCATGAACTCTTGAAAGAAGCAGCAGAGAGGCGTAAGAGTTATGCTTTGACTTAAAGCAAAGTTGACATGAAATTTGAACTTGGAGAGAAGGTTTTTCTTTGGGTTAAACTGAAAATATTTCTATAACTTTTGGCAAGGTCACAAGTTATCACCTCGTTATGTTGGACCTTTTGAAATAGTTGAAGTAATCAACCATGTAGCTTATCGCTTAGCATTACCTCCTTCTTTTCACGAATGCATGATGTTTTCCATATTTCTTTGCTTAAGAAATACGTTTAGATTTATCACATGTGCTAAATTATAATTCCTCGTAGGTCCAAGACCTAGGAATAATCGTGGTTAAACCCATTCGAGTGTTGGAAATTCACTAGTTTCATTTAAGAAATCGAGAAATAAGTCAATGTAAGGTCCAATGGGACTAGTTTAACGAAGAGAGTGCAACTTGGGAAAATCTAGAAGATATGAAAATTGCTTTTCCATATCTATTTGAATAGAATTGATTTTTTTGACTAATAAAAATTATGATTTTATCTTTATATGACATTAAATATGCCAGTTTTGGGTAGATATTTATTTGATTTGGATAAACAATTATTTAATGTTGATTTCTTGAACTATAAGATTCTAATATATTTTGACTTATGGTAAGAGAAGTGAATGAAGTGATTGTCCTAAGGTATATTGTTAAAAAAAAGGGGGTAATCATCGGGACGATGATTCTTTTAAGGAGGGGAGCATGTAACACCCTTGTCAGTTGTTATTTTCCTCCTTTGTATTTCAAGCATTGACATATGGATTTCCTTATAAAGATATGTTCTTTTGATTTTTGGAGATCATGCTTGATATGGATAAATCATCTTCTGTTCTTAAGATCCTTTGACTAAATTGGAATGGCTTCCTTGAATCCATTTTTCACTTCTTGTAGGTGAGTTGTAATTTGGTTTAAGAATTGTAAACTTATCTATTAATCTGACTCATCCTTGGATCAATTTTAGTGATCCAAGGAATGTTTTAAATCTGCTTTGTTGAACGAATGGTAAATCGACATTCCACGAATTAAAAGACATATGACAGAACTTTGTTAGTTACAAGTTCTTTGATTTTTGTGTGAACGTGTTCTATTCAGTCGTATGTTGTGCTTGGGTCTTTGGAGATCGATCGTGGCGGCAATGTTGATGCAAATGAACTATATCCTGTTCACGGCTTAGGAAATATTATGGTTCCTAAAACTAAAGGGACTGTCCTACGGAATCCTAAGCTAGGTAAGAATATATATATTTACTACCTAGCTATGTTAATTAATTAAATTTTATCCTAACCTAAGCTTTGTGCTAAATGATTATGGAGAGGTTACTAGGTTATTTAAATTACCCTAAAACCTAATGCTATATGGTTATGTGATGATCTAACCTAATGCCTAAAAACTATTGTGTTGGAATTAATCTAACCTATGTGGAAACTACATAAGGTGGTAATTTATTAATTTCTCTAAAATCTTATAACATCTTGAATTTGGTCTTATTTATCTTCTTTGAAGTTTACATTTGGAGAATTGGGTTCTTAGGACCTAAAAGCATAATATTTCTTCTTTTCATGGTATACCAAACCTTTGGATTCATACAAATAAAGGGTGTTACTAGGTATACTTCTTATTTGTTTATAATCCCCACATCAGTTTGTTAATCCTAGGGAGAAGTTAATGTGCCAATGGTTCCTTCATGTAGGTAAGTATATATAACTTATCTTGTTCATTTACTTTCATTTCAAATTTAGATGTTGTGGATGTGATCATTCATAAATTAGGATAGGGTAGTATATTATTATCTATTGTATTAATTGTATATCGATTATTACATTACAATCCTTTTCCAACCCTTGATCTTTATTTGTAATCTATTAGATCTCTCTTATAATATTTGTGACTCTCACCTAAAAATATCTTAGATATTTAATCACAATAGTAATTTGATTATAATCATACTTGTAGCCTCATTATGATTATATTACAAATGACATCTAAGAGAGAACGTGAAAATGCAAAACAAATAGATCATGAGGGATACTGTAAACATCAACGAAAGTGCAAATCGACATCAGACAAAATCTCATGAAGAGGGAGCATCAACCGAAATTGCGTGAAAAGATTAAAAAAATGAGTAGAACATTGTGATGAGTACAAATCCCCTGTTCACTTAAGAGTCCATGATTATAGCACTAGGGTTACTCATCACCCTCTATTTGTACACCACTCTCATAAATCTAAAGGGGTGTACAAATAGAGGGTGATGAGTAACCCCAATCTATAATCATGGACTCTTAAGTGACAGGGGGATTTACATTCCCGTAAGTAACTCCCGTGATGTATATGATGCATCGACACTTAAGGGAATCCAATGATGACCCTACATGACACCTAGACCTATGATCTCACCTAAGTGAGATGACCTTCCTGGTGATGTGGAATATGACTCACACCAACACCCCCCCTTTATCGTAACTTAGGATGAGAAGTCGAAAAGAGAAATGGGTCTCGACACAAAATATTGATAAGGTACCCATGCACAACAAGGGATCCCAAGCAAAGTGAAGGAAAATCAAGTGGGAAAAACATCCACCACAAGAGAGAAAAAAATCTTTAATATAAGAAAATGCCAAATATGGGTCTTGTCCACCGAGGAGCCCGATGAGGTACCCATGTAAAAGATGAAATCTCTTGAAATTAATAAGAAGAGAAAAGAAGAGTGAGACAAGAGAAACATACAATATGTCATGGACAGATCTACACTCTATAACTCTAGAAATTCTCCCAGAAGAGTGTCGATAACATGGTCCTTTTCTTTTTGACTGAAGAAGATCCACCCACAATAAATTGTGTTCCTACCATTAGGAAGGAAAAAATAGAGTGTTGGAGTTCCACCCACACCATGAAGGAAACCGAAGGAAGTAGCAAGAAAATCTCTAATTCTGGTCCATAAAAGTGTGACCTAGGTCTAGTAAGAAGGTGCCAAAGAACTGAAGGTAATGCCACGTGTGTAGAACTATCATAGTATAGAAGAGGAAATCCCATAAAGATGATGTACAAGTGATGTGATGTACAAGAGAAAAGGGATACGCCGATAATGGTAGATCAATGAAGATCTCTTAAAATGTGGAAGTGATAAGAGTCCCATAAGGGGAGCTCCCAACAAAGGAGATGATGGACTCCTAAGAAACACCTGAAGAAGGATGAGGAACTGTCATCACCAATCCGGCACTATGATAATTCTTCACCGAACTCCTCGTCTTTATGATTATTTACTAATGCACACCTTTAGTTTGGTGGATGTAATCTGAAACAAAACAACAACATAACACAAGAATACCATCAACTATGATAAGACGGAATGATGACAAATCTGAAATATCAAAGTAAATGATAATATTAACATGAAATTGTTACAATCTCACCCATGAGGTACTTCAAGTGTTATTGACTTCACTTGCCTTTCACCAAGACTATGGGAGAAACTTTACAATTACACCTCTTAATGGCTTCTTCAACACACCTTTAAACTGATGGCTTCCTTCGCACACTTCCTACAATATTTCTCACTACTTCCTTCTATGCTAAATGAGGGGGGTGGCCTCTCTATTTATAGAACTTCCAGGCTTATCCATCTTATCTCTAAGATAGGATAAGAAATCCACTTTGACGAATCATATTCCATACCTTAACTCTTATCTGTACATGTAAGCTTATCTTTTAAAATAAGATAAAGCTTATCATTTTACATGGGTTCCACATTTTTAGACTTTTTACAAATAAAATACACAAAATATTTATGACCTCACTCCTTGTCCTTATTACCAATATAATATTTCTAATTCCTAATCATGTAGACCCTACTTCTCTAATTACCCAAACTTTGACATTTTAACATTACCGGACCACTTACGACAAATATTTACTTTTTACAACATTCCTATTGTACTTTGACTATTACCGTACTCCACATTATTGGCAGCACCGTATTGACGGATGCCGTTATCTTCTATCAGATGCTACTACTAATTATACTTAACAACATCCTATTCCTAATACATACATTAATGAAATAGAAATTATGGAGGAAAATTTTAGTGTCGACATCTTCCCCCTTCCTAGCTTCTACTCCATCCTCGGAGTAGACTCTTCTGGTGCTTGGAAAATCTTCAACTTGTCGTGGTTGACCCATTTCATAATGGGAGTGCCATCCAATTCCTCCAGTCGGTACATACCATTTTCATGCAGAAATGCTATTTTTTTGTAGGGCCCCATCCATTTTGGAAGAAATTTTCTCTGTCTTCTTTTTTATATCTAGAATCATATACTAGAACCAAGTCATTCACATGAAATGGGGACCACCGGATCTTTTGATCAAAGTATTCCTTCTGCTTCATTTTCTTCTTATGGCTTGTATCCTTTGCTATTTCCCTCATTTCTTCTAGCAAATGAAGATGTACCAACCTTTCTTTTACTGAATCACTTTCATCCATCCTTTCATTTTTCATAACTCTCATAGTGGGAATATCAAACTCAATAGGAAGAACTGGATCAATGCCATAGGCCAACTGAAATGAGGAGTATCTTGTTGCTGACTTTGATATTGCCCTATATGCCCACAATGCTGCATGAATCCTTTTATCCCACTTATGTACCTGCAAGGCTGCATCTTTTGCTAGAATTTGACACAACACAAAATTTGTTCGTTCCACCTGTCCATTTGTGCTTGGCTTATATGTTGTGGCCTTCATGTGCTTAATAGAAAAATTATTGACTAGGGATTTTACCACCTCATTAATGAGTGGATTCCTTGATCTCATACAATTTCTAATGTACAACCAAATCTGGTGACAATGAGTTCATATATGAACCTTGCCACCTCATCCATGGAAGTCAAGCTTAATGGCCTAGCTTTAACCCACTTGGTTAAATAATCTATGGCAACTACAATATACTTATTTTGGCATGAGGTAGTTGGAAGTGGACCTACAATGTCTATTCCCCACTTTTCAAAGGGACTAAGTGGAAGAATAGGGCATAATGGAGCTGATGAAGTCTTACGGTTACCATGTGTTTGACAAATATCACATGTCTTACAATAATTATAACAATCTTTAAAAAGAGTGAGCCAGTGATAACCTGCATCCAAGATCCTTCTTGCTATAAGTTGTCCGTAGAGAAGTGCCCTCCACATGTACCATTGTGGAATTCTTCTAGCAGTTCCTTCCTTGATCATGTCCAATCGCTTTCAGATCGTCCATTAGGTCCTATTTGAAATAATACTCATGCAGTAATAGAATATGGACGACTAGCTTGAGTAATCTTCCTCTTAGTCTTTGCATTGGAACCATCGGGAAACTTGAATTCATTCGATAATTCCAAATATCTATGTATTCACTAGGGATTGTGTCAAGGGATAACAATGTCGCATCGGGAAATCATCAACATCACAAGATAATCCTAAACCATCATAGGCTCGAGAGAGTGCATCTGCATTGACATGCTTCTTTCCGGCCTATCTATAATATCAAATTCAAATTCTTGTAGCAAAATTATCCATCTTGCTATCCTCCCGATGGGTTAGGCTTATTTACAATATATTTTAGAGCCCGATGATTCACAACTAGAAATTTTTTCCCTAGCAAGAAATTTCTAAACTTCTTTACAAAGAAAAATGATAGCCGATCCTCTTTTCAGCCATACAGATAATTTACCTCAAGATCTTTGCTCATTTGTCTCCTCCCAAAGTAAATTGGATGTTCATTCCCATTTTCATTCTTTTGGCTCAAAGTACTTCCTAGTGCTGCATCTCGAGGCATCGGTGTACACAATGAATGGCTTGCTCCAATCTGGATTCTTCAAAACAGTGAAGACACCGGGCTTCCTTCATTGTCCAAAAGCTTCATGCGCCTTATTTCCTGGTTCATAAGTAACATCCTTCTTCAAAGAATCAAGTTAGTGGTCAGGCAATCTTTGAGAAATTCTTGATGAACCTTCTATAGTAACCCACATGGCCTAAAAATGATCTCAACTTACTTATATTTATAGAAATGGTAAATCTTTGATTTTTGAAACTTTATCGTGATCAAGCACTAATACCATCTCTGGATACAACATGCCCTAATAAAACACCTTTAGAACATCCAAAGACACACTTTGTAGGGTTTAGTGAGGCTTGAGCTTCATCTAACCTTTGAAATGCCATCTCCATCTGTGCGCAGGTGGTCCAACTTGCTCCCATAGATGCAAAAATCATCCAGAAATACTCTGATGAAGGTCCCAATGTAGGGTTCAAACACCCTATTCATCAAACACTGGAATGTTTTTGGAGCATTACACAACCCAAAAGGCATAACTCTATAAGCAAACGTTCCCCAAGGAGTGGTGAACGTGGTCTTCAGCTGATCTTTCTCTACTATACGAACTTGGTCAGTAGCCGCTATATCCATCAAAGAAAACTATAACACTCCTGGCCAACTACTTCGTCTAAGATCTGATCTGAAAATGGAAGAGGGTAATGATCCTTCTTTGTTGCCTTATTGAGCTTCCTGTAATCAACACAAATGTGTAGCTTCCCATTATTTTTTATTGAGATCACAATGGGAGAAACCCATTCTGAATTCTCCACAACAAATATGAATCCTGCATCAAGCAACTTATCTATTTCTTCTTTTACGCCTTGGAAAAATTAGGATTCATTCTATATGGCATTTGCTTTATGGGCTTAGCACCATCTACCAACTCAATACAATGTTCTACCCAACTTACTTGATGGAGTTCCTTGTAATCAAAAGTGAATAGGTGTATGTACCTTCGAAAGAGCTGGAGGTAGGATTCCTTCTCACTCTCCATCATAGCATCACCAATCTTTATTTGTTGGAGATGATCATCAACTTCTTCTTCGAGATAATTTTATGGGGTCATGAGTTGGTGTGGCTGGAAGGATATCCATGACCGAAACATCCACCTCGCTTTCTTCATCTTCGAAGTGTCCACTTCACTAGTACTAGAGTAGTCGAGGATGTCCAATCATCGGTTTCATCACTTGAATCCACAGAGGTTCTTCCTTATGATGTCGAGAGATCACGTTTATCTTCACCCTCTCTCTACCACGTCCAAGTGTCATGAAACCTTCATTCCAAGTAGTTTTTGCATGAACTCTCCTTAGCCATGGTCTTCCCAGGCAGATTGGGTATGCAATAGTACCATTTTTCATCACCTGAAATTCTACCACACATACAACACCCATAACGTATATTGCCACATTTGAAACTACACCTTCTCTGGTTTAGTTTTTCCTTTATTTAATTACCTTAACATAAGTGTTTAAGGAAGATCAATTTTTAAACCCAACATATTCATTCTGACTCGGTCATTACATTAATCGCATCACCTCCATCAACTAAGGCATCATGAATTGAAATACCATTACATAATACCTCAACTTGTGGAGCATAGGGATCTGCCTCTACCTCCAAAAACAGGGACCTCAACCTCCTTCCTTCTTCGAGCATTGAGTCCACCTCGCAACTCCCGCCTCTTCTCGAAGACATAGCCAAGAGTTGACCATATGTAATATTTGCAGCCTTTTGGACAGATCTTCCAAGATGGAGTACGGTCCTTGCCCTTGTGAAATCAAAAATCCCTGCACACCTAACTTTCTTCTCCTATATTTCTTACTAGTTTCTTCTTTCATCTTCTTAGGATCATTTCCATCTTGATTATCTTTTCTTTCTTTCTTTTGTTACAAACACATCTACTTCATTATTTCTGCTCTTATCTACTACATCAAAAGAATTCACAGGTGCTTTTCCTTTATCATTATCTCCTTTACCAGATGTAGAAGCTCTATCTGGACAATTATACTTATAATGACCCTTTTTATAACAACCATAACATACAACTTCAGAAATATTTCTTTTTGGACCTCTATCTCCTCCCTGAGAACTAAATTCCTTTCCTTGAAGAAGATTAATAGTTAACTGACCCATCTTTTTGAGCAAATCTTCATACTCAATAGATGTACTAGGAGAAATATTTGTGCTCACCGGGAGTGGTTGTGGATTCTGGACCAAAGGTGTTGGTGTAGGCTCTACTTTAGCAACAATTTCTTTGCGTTCCTCTTCCATGCTTTCTTCTTGCCTTCTTGCAATCTCCTTTGCTTGTTCAATGGTAGTTGGGCGGTCATACTTCACTCGTTGTCGATCTCTGGCTTCATCCCAAGAATGAAATGCTTACCAGAGGAGATTATCCACGCCATTCATCAACCCATCCGCTAATCCTTCCTTCCGGATCTAGGCATCGAGCTTCCTCCTTAGCTCTAGAACACAAGCATGATAATCCCTTATCTTCTCCTTCTCTCCTTGGGATAGCTTTGTGATCTCGATCATGAGATCTGCATATTTCTGTTGTTCACCAAATTCTTCAAGAAAACTTTTAGTTAATAAATCCCATGAATTTTTCACATTATCACCTAGTGTTTCAAACCACCTAAGTGCTGAACCATCCAAAAAGGTAGGAAAAAATTCAGTCCATTGTTCCCTTCTTATAAGGCCATTACAAATACAAGATCGTTTAAACTCTTGAATGAAAGAAGAAGCATCTTCATTAGATTGAGCTGAAAAAATAGGAATCTTTCCCATTTTCAAAAGTAACCACCATGAAATACCAACCCACAAGTATAATCAACAAGACTTATGTGCAAAAATAATTGGAATCACTATACTAGAAAGTGACTTTACACCTTTCTACAGTAAAATAGAAATGACCACGGTAAACTATGGTAAAACTTGACTTACTATGCGTAAAAAACTCGACTTTACTTGTGGTAAACACTATTCACAAAAAAAGTGAAGTTCTCATGCGGTAAATACTATTCCCAAGAAAATGACTTTACCATGGTAACTACTATTCATGGAAAAAATGACTTTACCATGGTAAATACTATGCAGAAAAAAAAGGTTACCCTCCAATTGATTTTTGACTAAGTGGGAATATCTCTCCGTAAAAATCCACCAACGAGGAATGGTCCCAAGCAACGGAACCAAAATATCATCACCAATCTGCACTATGATAATTCTTCACCGAAACTCCTCGTGCTATGATTATTTACTAATGCACATCCTTTAGTTTGGTGGATGTAATCTGGAAACAAAACAACAACATAACACAAGAATACCATCGACTATGATAAGACGGAATGATGACAAATCTGAAATATCAAAGTAAATGATAATATTAACAGGAAATTGTTACAATCTCACCCATGAGGTACTTCAAGTGTTATTGAATTCACTTGCCTTACACCAAGACTATGGGAGAAACTTTACAATTACACCTCTTAATGGCTTCTTCAACACACCTTTAAACTGATGGCTTCCTTCACACACTTCCTACAATATTTCTCACTACTTCCTTCTATGCTAAATGAGGGGGGTGGCCTCTCTATTTATAGAACTTCCAGGCTTATCCATCTTATCTCTAAGATAGGATAAGAAATCCACTTTGACGAATCATATTCCATACCTTAACTCTTATCTGTACATGTAAGCTTATCTTTTAAAATAAGATAAAGCTTATCATTTTACATGGGTTCCACATTTTTAGACTTTTTACAAATAAAATACACAAAATATTTATGACCTCACTCCTTGTCCTTATTACCAATATAATATTTCTAATTCCTAATCATGTAGACCCTACTTCTCTAATTACCCAAACTTTGACATTTTAACATTACTCGGACCACTTACGACAAATATTTACTTTTACAACATTTCTATTGTACTTTGGATTTACCGTACTCCACATTATTGGCGGCACAAGATCGACGGCACCATTATCTTCTATCGACGCTACTACTAATTATACTTAACAACATCCTATTCCTAATACATACATTAATGAAATAGAAATTATAGAGGAAAATTTTAGTGTCGACAAAACTTGTAGTGCATCACAAATGGACTCTACAAAAAGATACTTGTCCCAATGAGGGGGCTCAACAAATAGAAGATCGATGTCAAACAAGTATAAGTCATCCATGCATGAAGGAAGATGAGTGGAAGGGTCCTCACTCACTAGAAGTGGAAAGGAGGATGGTACAATGATTATATGAGGATAAGATGGATACGGATTCTTGTATGGTACTCTCAACATCAGAAATGGGAGAAAAATACTCATAATCAAAATAGAATCAAGTGATTATGTGTTAGTGGAACTTCCATCACACGAAGAACAAGAGGATATAACTAGATCGGTAGTAACAACATCGGTAGTATGTGAAGGGTCTCTAAACAAGAATGAAAGATGCTCCAGATGCAGTGGGGAGGATCTGATCCTACCACTTGAATGTAGAGATATCTAGTGATGGAAAACATCAGGTGACCAACAACATAGTTGCAAGTATTGAGAAAGTCCTTAAGATGACTGCAATCAATGGGTGCAGGAAATGGACTACGTAAGAAGTTTGTAAGACCCACATAGGAAAAGAAGTGTTCCATGTAATCACACCATGATGTGCAGATTATTTATCCCAATAAGAAGTGGTGAAGGTTATAAAGTGATCATGCAATGATCAAGTCTAGAAATAAAATCCTCCATGATGCGAGAAGAAAGAAGTGCAAGGTGCACAAGAAGATGAGGGTATAAGAATGCAAGATTTCAAACTCGATCAATAATGTGTCCTGTAAGAAGCACAACACCCGAGAAGAAAAGTGATAACCACCCCAATCTACATAACTTTATAAGATAGTGCGTGACTATAATAGGGTGCATTCATGTGACGTTAGATAGTTGATAAATCACCTCGCAACAAAGCATGTGTCGTCGTGCGAGAGTGGATGCCATAATGAAGTCCTACTCGAAGCGAGTAACAAATGTAATCAAGCATAAAAATAGAAAGAAAAAATAGGGTACACTACCTAATGTGAGAGAAAAGGCATCTCACAAAGCAAAAATAATGATCTTTTACCGCAAGGTTGTGGTAGACGTGCCCACTAACAACAGGAGAAGAAGAGCAGTACAATGAACAAGCTAGGAAAAGTGGCTTGGAAATCCCAATAAACCTATATAGAGCCCTAAAAAATACTCCCCACTATGTACAATGATTTTTAGTTGTTTTCCTTTTACACAACCATACAATGCATAAAAAAGGGGAAAAAAGTGAAACAAATAAAAAATAGGGAGAAAGGGGTAAGTCCGAGCTTCGAGGGCAAGAGGGTTGGCCAGCTCAACGAGTTGGATGAGTTGGCTTAGTGGGGAGAGATGGTGAGAGAGGCACGAGATGGATCGGTGGTGGGGTGAGTCAGCATAAGGGCTTGAAAAACTATGTGAGGGTTGTTTACCAAGCAAGTGAGAGGTACGATTTAAGGAAAGTTAACTCCGTGAGTTGGTACGCTAGGGAAGAGCATGTGGTGATGACATGGAGATCACCGATTCAACAAAGTGAGAAGGGAAAGTTGAGGCCTAAATGCATGGTAGAGAGATGTGTACTAATAATGGTGAGTTGGTCATGGGGCACGTGGAAGTCGGTTGGGAAGAACGTTGAGTCAAATAGTCAAGCAAGGTCTCCGAGGTGGCTTGGGAATGCGTTGGGTTATTAAAGAGGTAGGTGGGTAGAGAGCCTAAGGTGGAAGTCCTCATAAGGAGATAGTGCAATGTGTCGGCTATAATGTGAATGGTGTTGGAGATCTAAGTTAGCGGCGTGCGAGGTTTGCATGGGACATTTCGTGTGATAGAAAACAATCTAGGGGTGTCGTGCAGTGGAAAGATTCCTGAAACAAGAAAATCACATAGCTCATAGCCAATGAAGTAGTGGAACCAGGGATCTGGTGAAACATGGAGTATGAACACAAGTGATAACCCGAGCCGAATGCCTAATAAATATGGACATGATGCAAAGCGTTGAGCAACATGGGATGCGAAGGATGAGTTAAATAGGTGCAAACTCGAGCTAGGGAAAAGGTGATCCCCATGAACTAGAGGAAGAGAATAGAAGCTTGAGATGAAGGTAAGCATGGATGTAGAGGATTTTGAGTGAGTAAGATGAGAGAAGATCAAAAATGAACAAGAGCATGCAAGTTAAACAACAATGCAGAGGCACAAAAATCAGGTCAAAGATCAATAAGGAAACCCCATTCATAAAGAAGATAATGAAGATGAGTTTTGAAAGGTGAGTTATGAGGGATGAAGGTGAGCTAGGAGCCCATCTTGGTTCCCGACTTGGTGATCTGGGGACCAATTTGAGCCACAAGAACACTTTTCACCGCTTGAAATCCAAAAAAACTAGCACATTAAAATTTGGATCTGAAACTGCAAAACACTCAAAAAAATATAACTGGAGACTATAAAACACATCTAAAGTTGCATACAAACCTGAAGAACACCCGAAGAGCACAAAATAGAAGCCATATCCCACGAACAAGGTATAAAACCTTGAATTAATGAAAGAAGAGAATGTAAGGAATTTCTATTATGACAAACACAAAAGAAACCTTTTTATCACAAACTAAAAAATAGGAAAACAAGAAAAATGAAGAGTTACACGGATCACACATCATTCTCTCTAATACTATGAGAGAGAAAAAAAAGGTGAAGTACAAGGATAATGATTGATAGTGTGGATATCAATGGAAGTGCAAAACTTTCAACGTGACGAGATCTCATGAAGAGTGAGCATCAATTGAAAGTGCATGTAAAGATTCAAAAAATGGGCAGAACCTTGCTAAGCCAAAAATCTCCACTCTCATAGATATGAAGGGGTGTACAAATAGAGGGTGTTGAGTAACCCCCAATGATGTAATAATGGCCTCTCAAGTGGAGAGGGGAGTTACATTCCCATAATAGGAAGTAACTCCCATGACACATATGATGCACTGACGTGTAAAGGAATCCAATGACGACCCTTAATGAAACCTAGATCTATTACCTCACCTAAGTGAGATGACCTGCCTAGTGATGTGGAATATGAATCACACCAACAAAATCTAGTTGATTTAATTAAATCATAATTTAATATAATATTTTAGAGTAACAAACAATGTCTAATCTGATAAAATATAGTGAAATACAAATTCTAATCACTCAAGAAATGAAATACTATAAGAAAATGGGAGAGATAAATGAATTAGCTGACTTTTGTGTGATCTCTTGCTACTCGGGACTATGTATATGATTGATCGGTAGGAATTGATGTCACTGGAGATAACTTAAGAGATCAAGAACTCTGTACTAATCTAGAAAAGGGGTTCCCATAGTAAGACAAAGGAACCTAGACGTTGGTGACTAATTTTGGGCGCCGGTGACTGTTTGAGTCTTTAGGATATGCTTTATTTCTAGATCTGAAAATTGTTTCTCTAATGTCTACTTTATCATGTTGCCTTTATTGTTAGGTCTTAGAAAATACTCTTACCTACAAAACAAGCCCTAGTTACCTGCACAAGCTTGCAAAGACATCAAATCTAAATGAAATATGTAAAATATGAAGTCGACTAACCCCAACCATCACCCAAAGAGTGAATTTATTATCAAGCACTACACTACATTCCAAAATCCATGTAGTTTTGTGTGCTTGTGTTTGAAATAGTGTCATTAGGTTTCCCTCGCGCCAATGATGTGAAGATAGTGGGTTGTAGCTAGATTAGATGTAAATTTGTGGTATGGAATTTAACACTTCCCCTTCCTATGCAGTGTATATGCAACCCAAAAATGAAATCCCTTTAAAGGTAGTGATAATATGGAGATGTGATTTCCCTTAGAATTTCTAGACAAAATAATAGTGTGTATGTTGTGTATATATACAAAAATCTTGTTAGAATTTAGACACTAGTGACACAAAAGTCGAATATGAACACATGATAAAGATTAGAAATCTAAAAAAGGCCGACCAAAATTGTCAAAATGTGTAAAATAAAAAATAGGACAAAAGTGCCTAGAATGGAGGTGCTTGTATGCTCTGAATGGGCGTTAACATCCTAGGATAAATGATGATAGATGTGAAAAGACAGATAAACAAGGATCCCTATGACATGAACAAAAGTAAAATGCCGATGTGGAAGAGAAGTATAGTAAAAAGCAATCAAATACATAGAGGGACAAGAGACAGTGTCACCAATGAATACTTTCTTGCTTAAGATCCATACATATAAACAACATAATGAAGACATAGTAAAATAATAATATGTGCATTATTTTGTGTCTACATCTCCCCCATTTATGCAATTTGAATGAAATTCAAGTAATTTAAAGGAAATAAAGAACATGCATGTATAAATTCCAGAGAACCCATATGTGTATGTAGAATGTATAAACTTGTAGTTTGGTGAACTATGGATCAACATTTTGACCCATGTGGCATAAATGAAGATGAAAATTGGTGTAAGGAGTATTAACTTTTAAGTTACCTTTAACGGGAAGGTGGTTTCAAAAAAATTCAAATTTTTCTACCATCTCGTGAAAATTTCTTGCCTAAAGTTTTTGAGAAATTGGTATTTTTCAAAATTTGAAGTTCTCTTATTTCGGAGTTCTCTTATTCAAGGTTTTTCATTATTTGTAAGAAGGAAATTTTCTCAAACTTCCAAATTCTGAAACTCTAATTTTCTGAATTTTGGAACTTCGAGCTTTGTGGTTTCGAGTTTTCCTTGGCGCTTCTTGTTTATTTTCATATTTTGTTTTGAACTTCGGTCTTTCAGGTTTCAGGGTTTCATTTCACACCTAGGGATACTTTCGTCTGAATACTTCCAAAGTCCAAAAGCGAAGTTTCAAATTTTGAAACTTCATCCTTTCAGTTTTGATTTTTGTATTGAAAATGTCATGCTTACATTTCGATTGCGGGATTTCGAGGAACATTTAATTTCCAACTATCTCACATGTGCCGGAATGCACGCATTAATTTTTTGGTTTACCTATATAAACCTATATTTTCACCCGTCATTTTTACCTAGCTTTCACTCTGACACCCTGATTTTTACTATGCCATATCATACCTTAAGGCATAATTTTCAAGGTAATTTTTGATTTTATTTAATCTTTTTGGTTTAGATTGATCATGGTTTTTGTTTTTATCGTCCTTTTCTTTCCATTCTTTCTCTTCTTGCTCAAACATGGAAGCCACTATTGTTTTTTCTGTTTATTTTTAGTCTTTTCAAACATGTCATCTAGATTTTTATTTGATTTTGCAAACAGGCGTCAAACCTCATCAAATTCAAGGGTTGTGTAAAATTTTCCTTTCAGATATGTGGAATTATTAGCTTTTAGAAGTCACCATTTCGGGATTTTGGAAGTCACCATTTCGGGAGTTACATTTTTGGGCTTTTGGAGGTTGTTATTTATACTTTCGGGCCAAGAATTTCGGAACCAAGGCTTTCAGACTTCTGAAACTATTCATCTTTTTGGTTTCAGCAGTTGGATTGTTTTCATAATTTTGGGTTTCAAAGTTTGATTGTTTTTAGACTTTCGGGTTTTAGATTTGGATTGTTTTCAGACTTTTGGGTTTTGAGTTGGATTGCTTTTGGACTTTTGGGATTCAATTTTTGGATTTTTAATAGGTTGTTAATAAAATTTTCAAGGTTCAATTGGATTCCAAACCACAAATTCATGTCAACCTCTTCATCAAAAGGCAAGGGAAAGATGAATTATACATTCTTATGAGTCTCTCCTCATACTTGTTTATCGTCAGATGTAGGAAACATTAGAGACACCGATTTGGAACACGTGGACATGAAAATTTATGGGAGAGACTAAAGGCTCCCAAGAAAACAACTTGGATGCAATTTATTTTTTAGACTAGGATTTCTCTTGCAGTTTCCTTTCTTGCATCCATACATTTCTCGAGTTTGTTTTAACCGCGGAAGCTCATTTTGATAAAGATACTAAGTTTGTCAAGGATGATGATGGTAATATTCTAATCATATTGGATGTTGATTTCTTCAAAGATTTATTCAAACTTCCAGATGTTGAGGAATATGCAAAAATTTCTCCTGAGATGACAGTCGAACACTGGGATAAAGAGTATGAATTATGTACAAAATTCATGATGAAAATTTACTTAGCTAAGGGTACTACTAAGCTCCCTAAAACATTGTTCGATCAGACTTTATCTAGGAGGTCAATGACCTTATTATTCTCTTGAGTAGAGTTTTAGGTCTTGCTTTAGTGAAATAATTTCACGAGTGGATGTTCCTATATATCGCCACCATAAAAAAGAATAAGGAGTTCATACGATGGGGGGAGCATATTAGTACTTCAATATGTCATCAATTGGAAACTATTTTGGTTTCAAAATAATTTTTCATGACTTCTTTCCTTGTCTATGTAGCAAATCTGTTATGGGAGACTATACTAGATTGAACCCCAAAGGTGTTAGAAGCACATCTCAAATCTATGAGTTTTATCCTCAACTCACTATGGAGGAGGGAAGCAAGCATTTCAAGAGAGTAAATGATGTGTTCTTTGTTGTTATTTTATATCATTTTGATAAATATTTGTACAATCGCATAATATCTGATGAGGCCTTTTAGAAAGTAAGGGAATGGGGAGCCATCTATATTTAGTTTCCAACGTTTACATATATCAAGGTTCCAAGGTTTTTGGGTGCTCTGAATAAGTTACCGAGATGTCCAACTGATAAATGGGTCATGTTAGAATTGGTTTTCCAATTACTTGATTATCATAAGATTTAGAATAAGCGACACAAATCAGGAGTCCATTTTCCTATTTCAATCAAAAGGTATACTTGTGCTAGTATATATAAAGCCAAGAATGTAGATGGAGAAATGTCTGAGGTCACCTTACAAAACTTTTCATCCTAGGACCAAATTTTATTATTGGGGAAAATTTAGTGAAACAGGGTTGGAAAGCTCCCATGTGCCATAGTTAGAAGACATCTAGATCCACTGTCGAGATGAATTCATCATTAGACATCAAGAATTTGAAAGATTAACTTTGAAAGAGGTTAAATAATATGGTATTGTAGATGTTCTAGATGACATCGAAGATGCGATGATGAGGTGCTTTACCCGGTTTATAGGAGTGATAATATTGCTAATCAACCATTACCTTGGATCAATTAGTATCAAGAAGAATGTTCTAACACAAAGGAAATGGTAGGGCCCATTTGCAAAGGACATATGATTGGTTGGCTACTCTAGGTATTTCACCTAAGGATCAACCTATAAAGGTAGTTCAAGTTCAAACAACATTAAGCCTTCCCAAATCTTTGAGCAAAATATCCACTCAAAAGACTACCATAACTCCAAGAAATATTTTCTTTGTAGTGGGAGGTTCTTCATCTAAGGTTTGTATTGCTAAGGTTGTGCCCCAAAAAATACAAGCATTTGTGGTTATTGATATTAGTGCTTCTCTATTTGAGTCTCAATATTTGCTTCAAACTCCTTCATTATCATTGTCACTACCTGTGGTTCCTCCTCTTACATTATCATCTTCCATTCTATCTTCCATTTCCACTTTTCCATCTCCTTCAATGGCACAAGTTTTCTCATCCCTACCCATTCTCTTAGTTGGAGAGATGATTGTTTCCCCACATTCTACTCCACCTTCTCATCATCTTCCTCTTGCTTCCATTCCTATTTCATCCACTCCTGAGGCTATTCTAACACCTACGCCTTCTATCGTTACCACCTCCATTCCATCTTCTACCACTGCCACTAGTGCCATGATTTTATCCAATACCCTAGTTTCAAATTTAGTAATGACATCTTCATCCACATCTGCCATACCTGATTGGCTATATCACCAAACCCCAAAGAAAAAGAAAAAGGTTCCCCTGGTGGACGTAATTGACCTAAGTGTGATATAACCAACTCTAACAAGACAGGCCAAATGGCCAAGAATCATCTCTAACTTATCAAGAAATCATTCAGGTGAAAGGTTCGTGGAGATAACTACCCCCGTGGAAGGAAAAACCAAAGAAACTATTATTACAATAGATTATCAGATTTCTAGGTTTTCACTGGGAAAAGAAACACACGAAGGGGTAAAACAAGATGTGCAAGTGGCTCTGGGAATTTTTTTGGAAAAATATGACAAGGATAAGGCTTCAAAGGATGAGTTAAAGACAAAGGTTGAGCAGCTCACTACTCTTCTGAAGAAAGTAACACAACCCACTTTGTCTACTGATCCTTCAACTACAAATGCTCTGATAGTTTCTTCTAGCTTGGATGATATTTCATATCATGAAATCGAGAAGATAGGTCGAAGGGAAGATCAGTGGATGGATGGATTGAATTCATACTTCAAGAAGAAAATCCATTGATTAAAATAGTTGTAGAGTTATATAATGAATTGAATACTAAGAAAGATTCCATAAGGAAACTAGATGCATCCCTGTCTGAAGAAAGCAACAATTTGGGTCTTAGTTTGGTTACCTAGGAAGAAATCAGAAGTATTGATACAAATATACTCTTCCAAGAAGGTGTGGTGAGTAGTTCCTACAAGCTATTTGAATTTCAAAAGGCCATGGAATTCAGGTCACAGGTGTTACAAGATTTGATCAAAAAATTGGATGAAAAATGGGTTGAAATAATAGATGCGTTGAGTGATATTTTAGAATAATTTGAGGAGATCCACTATAAGTTATTCAATGAGAACATTGATGCCCTTCCAATTGATCAAGTGAAGACCAATTTCAGAAGTTTGGTAAAGCAAGATGATGAAGTTACAAAAACCTTCAACATTAATTCAATCTACAGACTTGTTTCATGCTAGAATTTCATAAATCGGATCAAGAAAGTTATAAGCAAGTTGAAAAGGTTTCCGCCAAGGTTGTAAGGGAAGTGGATATAGCAGATGTAGTAAGTCAGTATGCATGCGGACATGAAGAGGAAGAAATACATGAAATTGTGAAGTGCTTCATGGAATTTAAGCAACATACGGCTGCGAGCAAGGAGAGTCAAGATAAAGATGAACAAGAAGTAGATACTACAGGGCCAAGATGAGCTTGGCAGCCATTGTTGAACAAGCTCTAAGTTTTTTGGTTAAAGGTTACAGGGTTGACTTAGTCAAACTTTTGAAACTACTTTGCTATTTTTATGGGAGCATGTTCCCTTGAACTTAAATACATTCTATTTTTAGCAATTAGTTAGCTAAAGGTGGGGTTGTAATGGCCAACCTCTTGAACTTATAAATAGATTAGAGGTGTTAAGAATTGGTATGAATTTTAGATTTGGTGAGAATACTCTTCAATCTTGGAAGAGTTTTTAAGCTACTTTGAGCCTTTTGATAATATTCAGAATGATATTTTGTCGTGGAATGTATGGTGTATTGTGCTCCAATTGATTAATCTCTAATTTGTGAATGTTTAATTCCTTGATATGGATTGATTGATTTTCCTTTATATCAGTTATATTTCTTTAATCTTGAGGAATGTGACATAGAACCTTTGTGTTTCAGTTATGGAGAATTTATTCCCTTTCATTATCAAAGTGAATCATACTTACCAGTCAAATATTAGAGAGTATCACATGAAATGTGCATATAATTGATTGTTGTGATATGTTAATTGTGTTGTTGAATGAATCTATCTATTTAGTTTGCAACTTGGTGCATCACCTTATTTAAATTTTTATTGTTATTTATCTCTAACCTTAATCCCAAAGACTGAGTAGATTAGGATATTTCTAAGTGTTTTAGCTTTGCACTTTGATCATAGATCAAGTGCTCCAGGTTCCAAAGGAATTCAGCCTTCTCTAGAGGTTCATCCCAAGGCAACAAGGTCCCACACCTTGGGGATGTTCCAACATTGCACGGATCACTCAAAGATTCAATAGGTGTGCAATCTGCGTGAAATTTTTTTGGCATGCCTAGTGGGAGAGAGTTGGTACTTCTCTTCATACTTGCATAAATCAAATTACCTGTGAATCCATTTCTATGGATTTTAAATCTTAGTGTGTTAATTCTGTGAAGAATTCAGACAATATCTTATACGAGATGAGAAGGAAATTATCAACATATTGAGTTATCTTTGTCTCCTCTAAGAAGAATAAGAGGCATTTCAACATCACCAGTTACAGTGTCACCATGTAGAGGTCATTTAACTCCTCCTTACGGAAGGTCCCTTTACCTAGGAACAATCAACCTCTTGTTAGAATGGTGAGGAACCAAGTGTTTCCTCCATTCAATGCAGTCATCCCTCTTCTATTATCTCAACATGATCCTATACCTACTGCTGCACTCAAAATTCTACCCTTTTACATAAGGGAAACTCATATTACTCATGTGGAACATATTCTTGATGTGGCCAACATTTTCATAGTACATAATGTTACAGAAGACAACATTGCGGTCAGACTCCTTGCTACTTCCTTCAAGGGAAAATCACTTCAGTGGTTTTGTGGGTTAGAAGATGGTACTATAACCACTTGGGATGAGTTGGGGGAGAAGCTCTACAAATAGTTTGAAGACAAGAGTGACCACCTATCACTCATGGAACAACTCACTACCATAAAGAGAGCTCCTCAAGAGTACATGAGTGATTTCAATTTTGATTCAAAAAGACTTAGAATATGATTCCAAAACTCATAAATCATTCTCCTAATAATAAATTTTTTTATTATTTACAATCCTTGAACAACAATATAGTGGTTATGATTCAGTCTATGGGAGGGACCACACTTCCTGATGCCTATGAAGTTGCATCGAGCCAAGAATTCTTTGATCCAAGAAAGGAAAATTACACCCAAACCTCCCATGCCTTTGTTTGTTGAACTTTCAAGTAATCAACTAACCGTTGCCTCTGTTCCATCAACTTCTAGAAACATGTTGTGTCTTCACTAGTTGTCTACACTAATTCCTTACATTGATCCGGTTGAGGTCAAGTCCTTATTGCAAACTTTTGGGAATGAACTCGTAGCACTCAAGAGGCAACAATCTCAATATGCTTGTCCATACCAACCAAAAAATCAACAATATCAATCTAACCATCCACCATTTCAAGGGAATAATCAGGCACAAAATCAAGTTGCAAACATCAAGCCCTAAATTTTAGGAATCCTCTTGCTGCTAGCTCTTCCAAAGCCCTTATACCTGTCCAAAATAATATGGTTCAAGACTATGAATGGTGATATCCTTGTTCTCAACCCCACAACCAGAATCTTTTCACTAATGGAGTTCTCAACTAGGCCCTTATGGTTTAAAGTGTATCTACTCTGCCAGATGCAACATAAAAATTAATCTACACAGAGGTTGTTGATCAACCATAGGTCCCTGAAGAAACCACTTTGCTAAATTGGAAAGCAAAATATTTTTGTGAGTTGAATACAGATTCTTCATCAGTGATGGAAAACACTCATTCGAAAGAGACATAAATGGAATCTCAACCTTCCAAATTTGATCAAGCATCCACTTCATATCCTTGGCCACAAATGGTAGACGATAAAGATGTAGGAAAGAAACTGTTAGAAACACATGTTATCCAAGTTGGAAGGAAAGAAGGTTCTTCAAGCATCACTGTACCCAAGAATCACTTTCTAAAAGAATATTATAACGATCAAAGAAATATTAGCACAAGTAGGAGCAATCTCTTTCAGTATTGTAGAACAGATGAAGAAGACCAACTTGAGTGTTACTATGTGGGATGCACTCTCAATTCCATCTCAAAGAAACCTATTGCAAGAGGCCTTGAAAAATTTTGGTATAACCGACAAATCATTGGGTCATGGGGCAACAACTACTACAATTTTATGTCACCGGAAAGGAAAAGTGTTCCTAAGGAAAACAAACCACCACCATTCTATATTTCCATGATCATTGGAGATCATTTGGTGCATAATTGCATGATTGATTATGGTGCCAGTAGTTCAGTCATGCCCAAACAAATTGTAGATGTACTAGGAATCTAATATACACCAGTATCCATAGGAGTTGTTCAGATTGCATGGGACGATGAGTTAGGACCATTAGAATCATCAAAGGACTTCATCTTACTATGCATGCATGCCCCAACTTATCATTTAGAGAAGCCATATCAATCGGTTATCTTCCTCCTCTTTTTCCATTTTCTTATCACGAGATTTCACTACCAAGATGGGTAGTTATCTATTAGTTGATTGGTCTCATATGATTCTCAAGACTCGATACAGAACTAAGGTGACTATAAGGGCTAAACCAATTTGTCATAATCATGTGGAGCCATATACCGCTAGTCCTATAAATGGGAATTATACCATCCATGATCTAGAAGAAGAAGATGTTGACCACAAACCAACCACTCTTGTTGAAGAGGTTCTTGATACCATGCTGGATGAGGTAAGTATAGATCACCAGTATGACCCATATGTTGAAGCATTGGTAGAAGAATAATCTGGTTTGTTGCTTTTAGAAGAGATGGGATTGGGTACATATTGTATTCATGAAGAAGATGTGATCATACCACAACTTATCAAGTCCCAAAATAGCTCTAAAGGACTTTGGAAACTATTTTTTGATGGCTCAAGGAGTAAGAATGGAGCAGGTGTTGGTGTTATGTTGATTTCTCCCAAAGGAAGTAAGTATTTTTCATCCTTTCAACTATAGTTTAGTTGCACTAATAATGTTGTTGAGTATGAGGCCTTGATACAAGGAATTCAACTAGCCTTAAAAAGGGGTATCAAATCCCTAATTTTTTTGGAGATAGTGAGTTGATAGTGCATCAGGTAAGAGCTTGCAGTGCATCAAAAATTATCTATTGAGATCTTATAAAAACAAAGTATGGAGTTTGATTGAATATTTCAAAGCTTTTGGGATTCACACGATTCCTAGGAATCAGAACCAAGACACAAATAGACTTGGCAACTATCAGCTCACAGGATGAAATTCCTATTGATGTAATGAAGGAAGGATTACAGTCCATTAAGATGGTTTTTCATCCAACAGTTCCTGATAATGTAGGAAGTTGGAAGGTTTTTGATAGTGATGAGCAAATCATTCTTTTCTTACAGGAAGAAGCACTTTGCTGCAAAAATCAAGCTAGGTTAAAAGAAGCATACGGTGAACAAATCATCCAACTAAAAAGTAACAGATTACCAAAAGGTTTGGTTACTCTTGAATCCATTTTTAATTTAGATGATCAGGCCAGAAGGAAAAATTCTAACATGACAATCAAAGATGATGAATTTGAAGAAGTTGAAATAGCTAGTGAAAATTTCCTAAAGATTGGAAAAGTATGTACCCCAGAAGAGAAAAAGGCTTTCATCAAAATTTTCAAGATTATAATGATGTTTTTGCATGGAGTTATAAGGATCTACATGGTTTTGACCTAGGTTTGGCACAACACACCATCGAACTTCATCCTAATGCCAAACCAATTCGGTAGAAGAAAAGGCCAATAAATCCTAAAATCAAACCACTAATGAGGAAGGAACTCTCTAAGCTCATTGAGGCTTGCATAATTTTTCCAATCAAGCATTCCTCATGGGTAGCTAATCTAGTTCCCGTTAGGAAAAATAATGGAGAAATCCGGTTATGTGTAGACTTTAGAGATTTGAACTAGGCTTCATTGAAGGATCATTATCCTCTTCCATCAATGGAGAAAATTCTCCAAATAGTAGTAGGAGTGCAAAGGTTTTCATTACTTGATGGGTACTCTGGATACAATCAGATCTTGGTTAAAGAATCTGATCAATTCAAGACAACATTCACTACTAAGTGGGGTACTTACGCCTATAATAAAATGCCATTTGGGTTATCTAATGTTGGCACTACCTTCCAAAGGGCCATGGACATGGATTTCCAGGGACTAATCAATGATATTATCCTAGTGTACTTGGATGATATAACAATGTATTCCAAACATGCGGAGGATCACATGGCTCATTTGAGGAAATTATTCAAGAGGTGCGGGAGTTAGAGTTTCTTTAAATCCCAAGAAATGTATTTTTGTTGTACAAGAAGGTAAGTTGCTAGGGAATGTGGTATCTACCAAGGACTGTCCATTGATCTAGCTAGAATATGCTCGATATTGTCCCTATCTCTTCCAAGTCATAAGAAAGGACTTTAGAGTTTTCTTGGAACAATAAATTTTGTGCAGAGATTCATCCCTCAGTTTTCAGCCCTAGCCAAACCATTAATAGCCATGTTGAAGAAAAATCTACCTTTCTCATGGAAAAAATGCTATCCATATTTATCCCCCCAGGAAAAATATTAGATCAGGATGACCCTGCACTCAAAGAACTTGAGAAATCACGTTTGATTCCTGTAAACAAATTATAGGGGGACTCTATAATGGAAGTGGTGAGGGCATGCGAAGATCAAATAACTCTATATAGGATAAATTTAGAAAATAACTTTTTCGAGTGAATCCGGCCTTAAATTCATTCTACAGGTTAAAGGTGGGCTTGGAAATAGAATAGCAGGGTCAAAGGAGGAGGAGCAGTGTCGTAGAGAAGTCGGGAGCAAGAAAGAGAAGAAATGAAAAGCTCCAAACTCTTCAAGCTCAAAACAATTTAGAAAGAATCCAAAAATTAGTTAAGTATGGAGGAGGTAGAAGAGAAGGCTACATGTCCAAATGACACTTCTCCAAAGTTGAATCCAGGAAAGGAAGTTCAAGTGAATGCTAGGATTCCATGGGTCCAGAGCCCCAAAAGTTGCATGGCCGTAGAAAAGTCTTCCACTAGACAAGAAGGTGTCGTGTGTCACTGGCCCAAATCAAAGATGTGAGCCCAAGGAAAAGACTCAAACTCATGCCATCCCTCCACGTAGAAAATGGTCAACAGAGGTCAAAAGGTGGATAGGTCGGCCTCAAAAAAGGTTAAGTATAGAAGTACTAGTGGGGACTGCCACGTGTCTAAGCAGCGCATCTCCAAAGTTGAATCCAAATGCGGAGGCTCAAACAAGTGCTAGTTTGCCACGTAGCCCAGGGTCCAAAAAGGTAAGGTAAAGGTTGTTGAAAAGTCCAAAGACCTATGGAGGCTTCCAAGTGTCAACCCGATGCTCCTTCAAAGGTAAATCTTGATCGAGCTTTCAAACGAGCGCGAGCCTCCACGCGTCTAGTCTCTTCAAAGGGGACAGAGTCGGGTTGAATAGTCAATGCATAGTGGCAGGCTGGTGGAGAGTGCCAAGTGTCCAAATGATGCTAACTCAAGGGTCAAATAGAGAGAGGGTTCTCAAATAAGTGCCGACCACCACGTGTCCTTGGTTAAGAGATATGCCCCTGTGAGCAAAGGACTTAGCCGAGAAACATAGAAATTGAGCAGGCCGGTGGAGGAAACCATGTGTCAGCCCCACGCTTTTCCAAAAGCAAGATACAAAGGCCACCCTTAGACATGCGCCAGCCAACCATGTGTCCCATATTAAAGAGGGGGCCCATTTTTCAAACTGGTTTTCCCACTTGTACGGACCCGATACAAACTTCGAAGGGGAATATCTCTCGACTAAGGGCTCAAAATATTACAAATCTGACACCGTTGGAAATATCTTGGCTTTGGCCATGCCATGAAGATCTAAAACTTTAAGTTTGGGTAGGTTGGGTAAAATAAAATAGAGAAAACATCTTCAGGGCCATTAATGTGGGATCTATCTACCTCAACAACCAGATCGATTCAATCTACTCCACCATTTCCTCCTCCTTCAAGGTGCCAAACTAGTGGTTGATGCATTCAAGGTAGATTTGGGGGAAGATTTTGTAGGAGGCATTAATAGCAGTGGTTGAGCTTTGACTGCTTTTCCTTTTCTCTCTTTTTTCTTTCTTCTCTCTGATTGAATCTATAAATACAGGGTTGGGACTCATTGTAAAGGGTTGGACATTCTTCTATTTTACAGGCTCCCCTTTTCTTCTAGAAAAGGAACTCGTGGAGTTTTAGACCTCCCCTCAAAGTTGTAATACATTTCTTGCCTTTCTGCCACTTGTAATGCATTGTATCAATCTGCAGAGCAATAAAATACGTTCATGATCGATTTTAGATCCTTTCTTGTCTCATTTTCTCTCATCTAGTCTTTCATTATAAATCTGTTATTTGTGCTTGATTATCATATGTATTTTGTTGGTTTGTGTCTATCAACAAAACTAATGTTCATCATTCCTTTGGTGCATCACCTTATAGCTTAGTTTGATTTCCTGCATCCCTTTTATCCCTACCTCCTTGGTAAAAATTAGATTAGGTTTAGGAATAGGCCCTCTACAAGTTTCCACACACCTAAACAAAGGAATAGGAACCAACCTTTAATCAAGTTTTTCCCATTTTAAAGTCCCACACTTTGGGAACAACTCAATGTTATGTGGATCACACCAAATGAATCTACCTTAGAAAAGTATATTTGATGACTCATTTGGGGGTGTTGTGATTTTGCACTAATAGTTTTGGCACGCCCGATGGGACCAAGAAGTATCCATCTTTATTACAGTAAGATTGATGTGCACTTGTTGTGATTCTAGATTTTAAGAAGCTTTTAAGAATTACACATCTGGTGACTCCAAAAGGGACAGAATCCATTGGTTTCAGCAGTCCAAGTTTCCCAAGTTCATGAGAAGGATACAAACAAGGTCAAGAACAAGAGAAGGACAATTTTTACACATACACTTGTCTCCAGACAGAAGGAGAAGAGGAAGAAGATCCCAGAAGTCTCTATCTCCACCAAACAGAGCCTTATCAACACCTCCTCCTAGTAGGTCATTCTTTCAATCAAGAAGGGTGCTCAGGCCGATTAGGATGGCACACCAACAACCAAATCCTTATGTCAATTTCACCGCAAAAAGATCCCACTCACTCGAATGCATAAAACCTAGTCCCGTTAGCGAGAATTAAAGAGCATCCCATATTTCACTGGGGAAAACTAGAGTTCTCTTGGTGACCACATTCAAGATATTACAAATGTCTGTACAATCCATGAGATCACTGAGATGGACATTGTAGTCAAGTTACTAGCCTCTTCACTCAAAGGTAAAGCTTCACAATGGTTTAGGAGCCTTGAAGTAGGCTCTATTCAAACTTGGGACCAGTTGTGCACAGCTCTTCATGACTAGTTTGGAGAAAAGGGGATAACTTATCCTTGTTGGAGCAACTGACAATAATCAAGAGAGCTCCAAATGAGCAATTGATGGATTTCAACCTCGATTTCAATGGACCTGGGGACAAGATTCCAACAATAGTAAAGCCCACTAATGAAGGTTCCTTCTTATACTTTCTTAGAGCTTTAAATTCTGATATTTCTTTGATGATTTAGTCAATGGGGGCACAACCTTTCCTATAGCCTATATCCTTTCCATAGGAGTTGAGAATCATTTAATTCAGGCTGGAAAACTTTCCCTAGGCCATCCATGCCTCTATACCCTAAGTTAGGAAACCCAGGTACTAGCCAAACACCCACATTAGCTCCTATACCCACCCCTAGGAGTCAAAGTTTAGCTAAAGCCTCCACTTCATCATCTAACACCTCAAAGGAGCTTCAAGAAGTTATGAAACAACTACAAAACCTGGGAAATGAGCTAGTAACCATCAAAAGATAAAGAGGCTTAGAGTTCTAGGCCATATCAGCCTCAAGCCCAGTATCAGGCTAGACCCTCGTATCAACAAAATATACCACCAACCCAGTTGTAAATCAAAGTTAACACCAAGAGAAACCTCAAGTTGTTAAACCTTTTAGGTCATATGATCCAAACATAACTTCAACATCAAGAGCATTGGTTCCGAATAGAATAACATGGCACAAGAATATGATTGGTTTTTCCCATGCAGTCAGTGACCACATAATCAATCGATGTGCTTCAATGGTGCATTAAATCAGGCTCTGATGGTGCAAACCATTGGTGTGTCACAAGAACCTAGCCATAAAGAAAATCAGCAGCAAGGAGCTCAGCAAGAGGGACCCCCAAGCAAAACTATGCTTGTTAATTGGCAGGCTGAAGACTTCTATGGAATGAATCAGACTCCTTCTCAAAGTATAGTTGCCAATACATGGTCCAAGAAGAGAAATATTGGAGAAGGAAATTCACCAAACTCAGGTGACCCTCAATCCTCCATTTCTCCACAAAGTATTGGCATTCAAAATACAACTCCCAATATGTAGAGCCAATCCAAGCCACCTTCCAAATCTACTCAGGCACCGGTTGTAACAACCCATGTACAAGAGAAAAATGTGTCAGGGAAGGGGTAGCAGAAGGATAGTTCATTTAATATCATTGAGAAAATGAAGAGGACAAGTGTGAAAATTTCACTATGGGAGTCACTGGCCATTCCAGGGCAGAGGGATCTATTGCAGATTGCCATGTAAAATTGGTCAAGCTCAAATCAACCCCTAGCCAGCAAGAGAAAGTGCTTACCAATACGGCTCAACCTAAGAGAAACCATGGAGAACAATGAGGTAAGAATATGAAGCCTCCTCCATTTTATGTTTCATTAATCATTGGAGAAAAATTGGTGCATAATTACATGATTGATTCGGGGCAAGTAGTTCTATAATGCCCAAACAAATAGTTGATCAACTGGGCCTCTAATATGAAGTCATCTCTAGAGGAGTAGTACAATTGGATGGGATAATAGTGACCACTATTAGAGTCATCAAGGATTTGATCCTCACTCTGCATGCCTGCCCTAATGTGACTGTATTGCAGAACATTTCAATCATAGACTTGCCACCACATTTTGCATTGTGTTTGTCCAGGGACTTCACTACCAAAATTGGAGACTACTTGTCTGTGACTAGTCGCATATGCTCTTTAGAATGAGGTATGGAGTGAAGGCTACAATCAGATCCGAACCATAGTAGATTATCACATCAAGTCCTATGTGCCTATCCTAATCAATGAAAATTGTTCAACTTTTGATCAAGCATGGACAAAGATCAAAGACAAAGCTTCTGTATTTAGTCTATGTATTACGTTATGGTGGATAATGTTATCTTTCGAAGGTATTTGAATGGCTTTCTTCTTCATTCATCAAATCAGAATAGGTAAATAAGGTACTAGAAGAATTTCACAATGGTCTATCGGAGGGCATTACTCTACACACACAACTACTACAAATATCATGAGAGTCGGTTACTATTGGCCGGATTTATTCAAAGATACCCATTTTTGGGTAAGGAAATGCAAGGAATGTGCTTTCTTCATAGGAAAGCAGAGATTGATAGCCCTGCCTCTTCACCCAATTCAGGTTGACCAACCCTTTTTCTAGTGGGGGTTGGATTTCATCAGGATGATTAATCCTCCATCAAGTGATGGACACAAATGGGTCCTCACCATGACGGATTACTTCACTCGTTAGATGGAAGTCATGGCACTTAAAGAGGGAAACAAAAAGGATGTCCTTGATTTTCTGGAGGGGATAATGACATGTTTTAGTGTCCCATTTATGGTAATTTTGGAAAATTCAATGACATTTATTGGATTGAATTTGACTGAATGGGCTATCAAAAATGGAGTTTATATAAAAAAATTCATCAAATTACTACCCACAGGGGAATGGATTAGCCGAGTCCAGTAATAAGAATCTCATATGTATCATCAAGCATATAATGGAAACCAATAGGATAACTTGGCACACTCAGCTCAAAACCACCCTATGGGAAGATCGAATTATGCCCAAAAGGGCTATTAGGAATTCACCTTTTATGTTAGTATACGGAAGGGAAGCAAAGCTCTTGTTATCTCTGGAGCTTCCTTCTTTGGAATTGGCACATCAACTAGAGCTTATGGAAAATGATGCAATGATAGTCAGGTATGCTAAACTAATGGAGTTAGAAGAAATGAGGAACAAGGAAGTGAAGACTTTGAACAACACCAATCTCAAGTTAAAATATATTTTGACAAAAATCTTCCAACAGGAGTTCCATGAAGGATATTTGGTTCTCAAATGGGATGCTGACAGGGCCAAGCTTGGTAAGCATGCTAAGTTTGATGCCCTTTGGAGCGGACCATACATTATCAAAAGTTGTAAGAATGATGAAGATCTGGAGGGAATCCGTGAGCATCGACACATTGCACTCAACCATGGAAATGGTGTAGCTTCAAGATCGAAGCAAGAACTCACCCAAAAATCAATGTGCATGCATTAAGGGAAAAAAGGCTCAAATGCCATACTCTATTCCATTCCACCATGTAATGCTCAAGATGAAAGGGTGTACATATAGTAGTGGGGTGTGTAACTCCCCCACAAATGTAGCCGTCAAGAGGTGGGAGTTACATTCTCGAATAGCCGGTCAAATGTAACTCCTATGACACTATATGACACATGTAAGGCCATAATGACACCCTAGGACACCTAAGCATGGTGAATCACCTATGTGGAGGAATCCCATGTACATAAAATATGTGCATGGTAAATATCCTACACCAACACCCCCTTAAAGCATAGCTTAGGTGGACACATAGATGAAAACAAGGAGAAGTGGGTCCCGAAAACAAGCCTGATGAGGTACCCACAAACAAGAAGCTCTCGAAAAGTGGAGTAAAAGGAGAAAACCCAGTGGGAAAAAATCCCCCAAAAGAGAGAGACAAGCCCACTCTCTAATCTAAGAAAGATGCCAAAGATGGGTTCCGCCATAGACAAGCCTATAAAGGTACCCATGTACAAAGAGGCAATCTCTCGGAAAGAAGAAGAAGAGAGAAGAAGAGGGAGACAAGAGGAATGCAGAAGATGCCATGGATGGATCTAAACTCTATAGCTCTAGGAGGTCTCCCAAAAGAATTTCATGATGAGATCCTCTACCTCTAGATTGAAGAAGAGCCACCTACACCGAACTGTGTGCTTGCCCTTAGGAAGGACAAAAATGACGTGTTGAAAGTCCGCCCACTCCATGAAGGAAACTAAAGGCAGCAACACAAAGAACTCTGAGTCTAGTCCACAAAAGTGTGACATAGGTCTAGCAAGTGAGTGCAAAGGAACCAAAGTAATGTCACGAGTGTAGAACTATCAGAGTGTGAAGAGTGAACACCGTAAAAAGGATGTCCAAGTGATGTGAAGGTAATAGAACCCCCACAACAAAAAAGGGATCCACAAGCAAGGGTGGATCAATGAAGGTCTCGAAAAGTGGAAGTGGTAAGAGTCCCAGAAGGGGCACTCCCAACAATAGAGATAATGAAATCCTCTGAAATACCTAGATGGATGACGAACCTATAGTACATCACAAGTGTAATCTATGAAAAGACGACTAAGGTCAGGTAAATACTCATCCCAATGAGGGGGCTCAACAAACAAAAGAGTGATGTCAGATAGGTATGAGTCATCCAATGAAGGTAGAGGAGTGAAAGGGGCCTCACACACTAAAGGTGGAAAAGAGGCGGGTGTGATGACTGTATGAGGCCCAGTAGGAGACTACTTGATATCTGATGAGATGGGAGGGGTGACAACACTCTCTGGAATAGTGAGAGAAGGAGGAGAAGAGTCCTCTGTAGTACTCTCAACATCAGAAATAGGTGCACAATCCTCGTCATCAAAAGTAGAACCAAGTGAGTATGTGTTAGTGGAATTGTCATCACACGAATAAATAGAGGAGACAACTAAATCAGCAGCAACAAAAATGGTGGCAGTATGTGAAGGGTCTCCATAGAGGGACTAAAGAATGCTCCAGACATGATGGGGTGGATCTGAGTCTGCCACGTGAAACCAGAGAGATCGAGAGACATGCATCATCATGTGACCAAAAACATGGTCACAAGTGTTGAGAAAATCCTCTAGATGACGATGATCAGTGGGTGCAGGAACTGCCCAAGTAAGAAGGGTGAAAGACCCTCATAGGCGAAGTAGCATTCCATGGAAGCACGCCATGCTGAATAATTCTCTCTCCCGATGAGAAGTGGTGGAGGCTGTAAAGTGATCCTATGACACTCAAGTCTAGAAAGAGCACTCTCCATGATGTGGAATGAAAAGTGCAAGGTGCACAAAAGCAAGATGTCGGACTCAGCTAATAATGCGTCTGTGTGTGAAAACCCAAGAGTACTAGTGAACCCCCCGAATGTGGCACTTTATAAGGTAGTGCATTTACAAAAATTGACAATGTCATCACGTAATGTGTGAAAAATCATGTAATTTTGACTAAATAAGTGCTCAAAATGAGCAGTGAGTCAAAAGTTATGGCATAAATATGATTCCCACAACTGATGGAAAATGCCAATAAACACTCAAACTGATTAAAAAAGTGCTCGAAATGGGTGCAAAGGGGGTCGTGTGGGTACTCGTTGGAAATGGCATCAAATTTTAGGCAGGGTTTGTTTTGCTTGTGAGGGGGATTAGCCTCCTGCCAACCCCGGACCTCACCCTCCGTCTTCGACATGCGAATGAAGGACATTAAAACAAGCAAAATAGAGCCCAAAAATTATTACAATGCCATACAAGGAATGTTTTTACCTCAAAACATTAAAAACAAGGATTGTTTTAACCTACAAACAATTCTAAAAGGGATGCCAAGTGGTGACCAAGCTATTTGATGGCTCTCCATGGCAAGTTGGATGATAAAGCCTCAGAGTTGTAGTCACCCAGTTGGGTGATGCATGGGTAGAGATGGTCACGATCCGGTCCTAGTCAATGTTGTTGGCTAGGTAGTTGAGTGGCCTAGCTATACCGGAATGGTGGTTAATGCATGAAGCCACGTGTCATATACTAGAAGAGGCATCGATCTAGCAGAAGTGAGTGTCAGCGTCCGAAAAACTTCATACCTCCACATGGCGGGGAACTACAAAATCGATAATGCAGTCCAGATGTCTGTAGGAGTCAAGTGTCAGGTATGTTGTAACGGTGAGCAATCATGTGTAGAGTAATAGATACATGGAGCATTCAAATAGTGAATCCACCTCAAACCACGCCGAGCACATAGACCGTGGATTTGACGTAGGCAAAAGTTCTCCACGGAACATGCAACATGAAGGAAGAGTGGAAAACATGAAGCGAAAGAATCCAAACGCTATTTTATGAGGCCAAAGACGAGAGTCAATGGAAGTTGCACAAAGCATGCAAAAAAATGAATAGAGCCTAAATGATCAAACAAGCTTGGACCAATATCTAAATCCCACAAAAGTGATACACAAGCACTACACGAGCCTAGAGTACCGAGTTGAATGAACTAGAGAAGGGCCGAACAATGAAAAAAGTGCCCGAGAATGCAAGAAAGAGCACACATGTCGACACAACAGTGATTCACGAGCCAATCACGATAGTGGAATGTTGAAGAGAGAGCCAATGTCTTCAACGAAAAGTGTGAGTTGAAATATTGTAGGCAAAGGTAAATATTATGACCTCAAGATGATGTTCTAAGGATGAGAAACCCAAGAAAATGAGTCAAGTAAATATAAAGAGAGAGAACCACCATGATCAAAGGCCATGAGTGCAAGCTCAAAACAAATTCATAGAGTGAAGGAAGGGCCCGCAGAAGATCAACCAACCATAGAGGAGCACCTGAACCTATAATTTTCTCTCAACACAGAGAACACAGCATAAAATCAAACACAAGAACCTCCACTTTTTTAAAATAAAAATAAAATGCAAGTAGAGCACAAAATAGAATGGGAACTTGCATAAGAAACTATGAGGTGGAGAGTAGTAAGCAACCGAGGTGAGCAACACGATTCTAATCCCCAAGCTCTGATACCATGTCGAGGAATGAAGAAGATCTGGAGGGAATTCATGAGCATCAACACATTGCACTCAACCGCTGAAATGATGTAGTTTCAAGATCCAAGCAAGAACTCACCCATGGGAGCAATGTGCATGCATTAAGGAAAAAAAGGCTCAAATGCCATACTCTATTCCATTCCACCATGTAATGCTCAAGATGAAAGGGTGTACATATAGTAGTGGGGTGTGTAACTCCCCCACAAATGTAGTCATCAAGAGGTGGGAGTTACATTCCCGGAATAGCCAGTCAAATGTAACTCCTATGACACTCTATGACGACGTGTAAGGCCATAATGACACCCTAGGACACCTAAGCATGGTGAATCACCTATGTGGAGGAATCCCATGTACATAAAATATGTGCATGGTAAACATCCTACACCAATAGTAAATTCATTTTTCTTATCTAGGCTCAATGGAGAAGAATTTCCCATTCATGTGAATGGGATACATCTCAAAGCTTGTTTTTGAGAAACTTATCACTATGTACATTTTTTTTTCTTTTATTTCCTCCAAGTGCTTTGCACATTGTTTTTTTTTTCTCTCGGTTGTTTTGTTCATTTTGGTGTGTGCTCTGAGTATCTTCAATTAGGACTCTCTTTCCCAATGGTTTTCATAAGGCTACTGGCCTAATGATTAGAGCAAGCATTCCCTAGATGTCACCAAAAATGTTAACTTTTAAGTTACCTTTAACGAGAAGGTAGTTTTTAAAAATTTCAAATTTTTGCCATCCGCAAAAATTTCTTACCTAAAGTTTTTGAGAAATTGGGAGTTTTCCGAACTTCAAGTCCGTAATTTGGGTTTTAAATTTTGGAGTTCTCTTATTTGGGGTTTTCATTATTTGTAAGAAGGAAATTTTCTCAAACTTCTAAAGTCAAACTCAAGTTTTGAAATTTTGAACTTCGTGGATTTTAGGTTCGGGGATTTCCTTAGAGCTTCTCGTTTATTTTCACATTTCGCTTCCAAACTCAAAATTATGAATTTCTAAAATTTCAGAACTTCAGCCTTTCAAGTTTCGGGTTTCATTTCACACCCAAGGATACTTTCATCTGAATACTTCCAAAGTCTGAAAGTCTGAAGTTCTAAAATTTTAGAACTTCATCCTTTCGGGTTTCATATTGAAACTGTCACGCTTACATTTTAGATTTTGGGATTTCTGAGGAACATTTAATTTCCAACTACCCCACATATGTCAGCCTATGGGCATTAATTTTGGGTTTACCTATATAAACCTAGATTTTCACCCATCATTTTTACCTAGCTTTCGCTCTAACACCCTGATTTTTTAATGTGCCATATCATACCTTAAGGCATCATTTTCAAGGTAATTTTTTGAGTTTATTTAATCTTTTTAGTTTATATTGATCATGATTTTTGTTTTTTATCATCCTTTTCTTTCCTTTATTTCTCTTCTTGCTCAAAAATGGAAGCTAATGTTTTTTTTGTTTTTTTTTATCTTTTCAAACATGTCGTCTGAATTTTTATTTGATTTTACAAATAGGAATCAAACCTCATTGACTTCAGGGTTGTGTAAAAGTTTCCTTTCAACTACGTGGAATTATTATCTTTTGGAAGTCACCATTTTAGGAGTTACCTTTTTAGGATTTTGGGGTCTCGTGTTTTGAGGTTACTCTTTTGGACTTTCGTAACCAAGGCTTTGACTTCCTAACTATTCAGCTTTTGGGTTTTGGAGTTGGATTGTTTCGACTTTCAGGTTTCAGATTTGGATTGTTTTTGGACTTTCATTTTAAAAATTGGATTTCTTTTAGAATTTCGGGCTTCCATTTTTCAGAGTTTTTAAGAGGTTGTTAATAAAATTTTCAAGGTTCAATCAGATCCCAAACCACAAATTCATGTCAACCTCTTCATCAAAAGGCAAGGGAAAGATGAAGTATACATTCTTAGGAGTCTCTCCTCATACTTGTTTATCGTCAGATGTAGGAAACATCGGAGACACCGATTTGGGATAGGTGGACATGGCATATTTTTGGGAGAGACTAAAGGCTCCCAAGAAAACAACCTAGATGCAATCTATTTTTGAGAGTGGGCTTTCTCTCGCAGCCACCTTTCCTGCATCCATGCATTTCCCAAAGTTTGTTTTAACTATGACAACTCATTTTGATAAAGATACTAAGTCTATCAAGGATGATGATGGCAATATTAGATGTTGATTTCTTCGAATATTTATTCAAACTTCTAGATGTTGAGGAATATGCAACAATTTCTCCTGAGATGGAAGTCAAACACTGGGATAAAGAGTATGAATTATGTACAAAATTCATGATGAAAAGTTACTTAGCTAAGGGTACTACTAAGCTCCCTAAGACATTATTCCACTTGGACTTTATCTAGGAGGTCAATGACCTTATTATTCTCTTGAGTAGAGTTTCGGTCTTGCTTTGATGAAATAATTTCACGAGTGGATGTTCCTATATATCTCCACCATAAAAAAGAATAAGGAGTTCATATGATGGGGAGCATTAGTACTTCAATATGTCATCAATTGGAAACTATTTTGGTTTCAAAATAATTTTTCATGACCTTGTCTATGTAGCAACTACTATGGGAGACTATACTGGATTGAACCCCAAATGTGTTATAAGCACATCTCAAATATATGATTTTTATCCTCATCTCACTATGGAGGAGGGAAGAAAGCATTTTAGGAGAGTAAATGATGTGTTCTTTGTTGTTCTTTTATATCATTTTGATAAAGATTTGTACAATCGTAGAATATCTGATGAGGCCTTTTAGGAAGTAAGGGAATGGGGAGCCATATATCTTTAGTTTCTAACTTTTACATATATCAGGGTTCCATGGTTTTTTGGGTGCTCGAATAAGTTACCGAGATGTCCAACTGATAAATGGGTCCTATTAGAATTGGTTCATCAATTACTTGATTATAATAAGATTCAGAATAAGTGACAAAAATCAGGAGTCCATTTTCCTATTTCAATTGGAAGGTATACTTGTGCCAGTATCTATAAATCCAAGAACGTAGATGGAGAAATGTCTAAGGTCACCTTGCAGAATTTTCATCCTAGGACCAACTTTGATTATTGGGGAAAATTTAGTGAAACAAGGTTGGCAAGCTCCCATGTGCCACAATTAGAAGACATCTAGATCCACTATCGAGATGAAGTCATCATTAGACAATGAGAATTCAAAAGATTAACTTTGAAAGAGGTTAAACAATATGGTATTGCAGATGTTCTAGATGACATCGAAGATGATGATGAGGTACTTGACCCAGTTTATAGGAGTGATAATATTTTTAATCAACCGTTACCTTGGATCGATTGGTATCAAGAAGAATGTTCTAACACAAAGGAAAGGGCAGGGCCCATTTTGCAAAGGACATATGATTGGTTGGCTACTCTGGGTATTTCACCTAAGGATCAACCTATAAAGGCAGTTCAAGTTCAAACAACATTAAGCCTTCCCACATCTTCGAGGAGAAAAATATCCACTCAAAATACTACCATAACTCCAAGAAATATTTCCTTTGTAGTGGGAGGTTCTTCTTCTAAGGTTTCTACTGCTAAGGTTGTGCCCCCAAAAATACAAGTGTCAGGGTTATTGATGTTAGTGCTTCTCCATTTGAGTCTCAATATTTGCTTCAAACTCCTTCATTGCCATTGTCACTACCCGTGGTTCCTCCTCTTCCATTATCATTTGTCATTCTATCTTCCATTTCCACTTTTCCATCTCCTTCAATGGCCCAGGTTTTCTCATCCCTACCCATTCTCTCTCGGTTGAGAGATGATTATTTCCCCACATTCTACTCCACCTTCTCATCAACTTCCTCTTGCTTCTATTCCCATTTCATCCACTCCTGAGGCTATTATAACACCTATGCCTTCTATCGTTACCACCTCCATTCCATCTTCTACCACTACCACTAGTACCATGATTTTATCCAAGACTTTGGGCCAACTTTAGTAATGACATATTCATCCGTATCTATCATATATGATTGGTTATATCGCCAAACCCCAAAGAAAAATAAAAATGTGCCCCTAGTGGATGTAATTGACCTAAGTGTGATAGAACCAACTCTGACAAGATAGGCCAAATGACCAAGAATCATCTCTAACTTATCAAGAAATCAATCAGCTAAAGGTTCATGGAGATAGCTACCCCACAGAAGGAAAAACCAAAGAAACTATTACTACAAAAAATTATCATATTTCTAGGTTTTTTGGGAAAAACAACACAGAGAAGGGGCGAAAAAAGCTATACAAGTGGCTCTAGGAATTGTTTTGGAAAACTATGACAAGGATAAGGCTTCAAAGGATGAGTTAAAGACAAAGGTTGATTATCTCATTGCTCTTTTGTGAAATAGTTGAAATTATTTAGACATTTTGGATATTTTTGAATTGTTGTTTGAGGTGATAGAAGAGGTAGGGAGTGATCAATTCCCAACCTAATTTATTATAAAATGGGAGGATTTTGGCATCTTACTGCAACCAAAGGAAGAGTTTTGGGGAGAGAGGTCTAATTTTTCTCTCCTTCCATGACTACATCCCTAATAATTCCTGCCTTTACAAATGAATAGAGACCAAATTTAGTCCCGCTTTAGCTCTAATTGGTTTTGATTATTTTTATTAGTTCCAATTGAATTTTTTTTGATTGAAGAACCCATATAAGAGAAGTATAGGAAAGGAAATGACGTATCATTTCCCCCACTCCTATGGTAACAAGTGTTCCAATTTTAATAGTGTTGGATGGCTTCCAAGTTATGTCATTTGGAAGTGATAGTAATATAATGTAACTCCCAAGCTAGGTCATCTAGGAGATATAGTAAATGTGCTTATTTTACTAATTTATAGATTTGATTTGCATGATAGAAGATTTTCTTGAAATAATATGTACTTAGTAGATTACTCATGGAAAGGTTTTTCCTTTTCCCCCAGATTAGGTCATTTGAGGGAATATATTTGAAATAGTAGGAATTATTGGTTATCATATAGAATGATTGTACCTTTTCTTGCATAAGATCAGAGAAATTTGTGATAGTAATAGATTTGGAATGTCAATTGATCATTTTGTATACTGGGAGGGATTATATAATGATCACTATTATATGTCCCCATTTCGTTGAAAGAGTTAAGGGCAGAGGAATGAGCATTGATCTGAAATCGAATGTATAGGATGTTGTAATAGTGAATGAGAAATAGTATGGGATGGTATTTTCAAAGTATGAGTATATATTGAGTAGCATAGTTTCCAGTTCAACTATTCGATGTTGAAATTTGTATGGTACAATTATAGAGGATATTATGATCTGTATGGTGCAAACGGTGAGAAAACTAGAGTGACGAGGCTCAAAATATGAGCAAAAATACATGACGTGCATTATTTGTAGTAATAGTGGCAAAGAGTTGCCATAGTATATAGTAAATAGGAATTACTATATATAGTAATAGTGAAAAGGTTAATTGTAGTTTCATTTGACTTGAGAGTAATTGAATTTTGAGCTCTAAGCTACAAGAATGACACATATTAGAGCAGCAAGTTTGATGATATTTGAAAGAGTGGTGGTATTTGTGGATTCGCGAGAAAACCAAAGAGCTAATAAGTGTGATTATTTTTAAAAAATCAAATATGACTTTTTTAAAGTAATTTTAATAAAATTGGAAGTTTTGTACTTTTGGGTGATTCTCGACCGGGAGGGAAATAGACAGAGCATTTATGTCCTTGGGACACTAGCACCCAGTTCCTAGCACTAGTGACCTTCTTCCGTACGCTGAATTTCTTTTGGGCGATAGCATCCTAGAGTAGGGTTTTGACATAGTTTTATGAAATACATGCATTTTGATTAATTTTATACTTATGATTAGTGATTTTATAGTATTTATGGTGTGTTTATAGAAGAAATTCATTGTTATTTGTGTTTTGTAAAGGGATATACACTCTAGGAGTTTTTGTGGGTCATCACTTGAGTAAATTGCTCACTTTGGGGTTTTTAGATGCCGAGTGGGATATATTGGACCGTTTTGTCAAGCAACAAGTTCTTTAGATGATAGTGATACTAGAGGATTTATACTAGATAAATACAATTGGTTATTATAGGAGAGATAATATAGATCATGGATCATTTGGATGCCCTGAGTCAAATAAGGGTCACACGATAGTATTTTACAGGAAATGGGTATAGGTTGAGACACGTATTAGTTTGGATGAAATTTTGAGATTTGGTGTTCCATGATTGTGTAAATTTTTCATAGTGGTGATATCTTCGTCATTAGCAGTGGAGGGTGGTGGAGTAGGAGTTTTATACAATATGTGTGATATTTGTCACAATATCAAGGATCATGGTGCTAGATATTCCTGGGCACAGTGTGTTTTGTCCCATTTGTACAAGGACTTGTATAAATTTACACAAGAGAATAATGGTGGTGTGCTAAGAGCCACAACTTTGTTACATGTGTGGGAATATGAGCATATTTTTATATTGAGGCCACTTGGTGGGTCACAAGTCAATTGGGCATGACACACCATGTGGCTAGAGGATCATTTCACAAGGGTGACTGATTTGTTCCAAGGTAAGCGAGTATCGAGGAAGTTTGGCATGACCTAGGATGTGCCCCTGGAGCCTTATATATGGATTTTATCTACTATAACGAAAAGATGACTAGGGACAAGGCCGGTCCCGACATGAGAAAAGCTAGTGCATCTAGGTCCAAATGAGGTGTATGTGGCCATAAAGCCTATACAAGTGGATGACACAGGGTGCATGCGGGAATATAGACAGTGGTGGCTGAAACATTGATGGGTGTAGTTATTTATAGTGGTTATAAATGCAACAAATGGGCCAAACGTTGGAGGATTAGAGGGATAGGAACATACTCCCGATGTACACAATTAGCAAAGTGGTGAGAAAGAGCATAAGTATTGTTTATTATTATGTGTTATTTTTTTATTATTTCTTTATTGATATAATGTATGAATGCAAATATGTAGAATAACTAATGTGTGTTGTGTGATTGGAGGAAATGCCTATTGGTCATTTTTTGTGGACACCTCCACACACATGTTGATGTGAAACATGCCCCAATATGTGCTCGTGGGAGGAGGTATGCTATAGTAGGTTGATGTTATTGCAAGTGAACATGCCCATTTATTTGAGTCATGGGCTATAACAGTGGTGAAATGCATGGTTTTGTTGAGTAACCGTGATGAAGCCCGTGCAGAGGCAAGAGAAAGCGAGAGAGTACATAAGAGGAGGAGGAATATATCATGATATATTTGCACAATATGTGGAGCTATAGGGCTGATTTTTGGAGAAGATGGATGAGATTTTGTATTATAGAGTTAGGTAGAGAGGTACATAGGCCAAGATCAGCATCGTAGAGTGAGTGGTGAAGCCTCTAGTTCTAGAGCTCCCATGATTGTATATAGTGATAGCGAGGATGATGTATGATGTAACATGCATAGGGGCTTTCCTCCTAGTGATTGTATATAATAACTTATGACTTTAGATCTATATATATGTATATGTTGACTTGTTTATATGTCACATTTATTATGGATGTGCATTGTATACTATGTGATATGATGATATGCTCTCGGTAGTTTTTATTTATCTTGATATATTCTAGATGTAATGTGGGGATTGTTGAAATGTGCTATGATGTGGAAAATAATAACCAAGTAATGGACTAGATAAATAATGTGATTGAATAGGAATGTATGTTATATCATGTAATAATTAGGAATTTATGTATGTGATGTAGTGTGGTAGATAAATATAAGTAGAAATAATGATGTGTTGATAATTGAATAATTAATAATGTTTGTAATTACATGTGATGAGAGTAAAGGGGGAGAATAATGATTGTCCCTCAATGTGAGAATGAGGTTCATTTATAAACGCCCCCTCAACAATCAAGAATGAACCATAAAACAAGAGCACGTCATCGAAATGAGTATGTCAAGTGCAAGGAGTAGCTAGAAAATATATGTTATGAAGCACAAATCCGGAGGTATAGAATAGGAGGTTCATTGATGTAGTATGCCCTCAATAGTCAAGTGTGAGTCGTAGCACAAGAGCGTGTCATTAGGTAATGAGATGGAAATTTTATATCATCTACCATATATAAAGAGGACGACTGGGCATGGAGGGAGCATGTGGAGCACCAAATATGTGAGGATACGTTCTGAATTGGATGTCAAAGGGAATGGTGCTAGTAATGGGAGGTGTGGTGATAGGAAGTGCGGAAGTAAGAGGCTTAGGAATACAATGAGATGTGGTCACAATCTTTGAGGGGTGAGAGGATGTAACTATAAGTGGATTAGGTGGAGGGTGAGGATGATAACTTTAGGAAGAGGTGAAGGAGATAAGTGAACAAAGTGGTAGAAGCCTTCTTATGTGGGATAGAGAGAGAGAATGCTCACGAGAGTGAGAGAAGAAATTAATGACACCTTTTCTTATAATTATTGTAGGCAATCATGGAGAGCATAACATTCATTATCACAATGGATATTAATGTGGTGAAAGTTGCAGAAATTTTGGTCACATTGGCATGCAAGCGGTGAGGTAGATGATACGGCTAGAAGGCGGGACCGATACACCTCTTATCAAATAAATTTCACAAGACATCATGGGGTTTAGCATTATGTGAGAATTTTAATGGTGCATGAGTGGGAGAGGAAGGAGACTTAGGTGAATGTCGACATGGTGGAGGGGAAGGAAGACATTTGTGTGGAGGTGGAGATAGGGATTGTGTAGGAGGGTCAATAGATGGGGGAGGAGAAGACTTAGTAGGCATAGGAGGAATAGAAGAAGTAGAATAAGGTGTTAAGACATTATTTGCAATGAGGTATTTTTTTAAATCAATAACTTTATAACACAAAAGAGTAAATGATTCACATGTATCATATAATAGCTTTTCTTTTAAGGGAGGAATTAAGCCACGACAAAAAATAAATTACATTTCTAAATCAATAGGCTAAAATAATAATTGATGCATGCAAGAATTGAAGTGTAAAATGTAATCTAAAATTGGTTCATTCTTTCCTTGATGAAAATAAGGAAAATGTTCACATGTAACTTTAGGACCATTTTTAGAAATAAAAATCCTAAGAAAAGTATCATCCATATCATAATAATTACTAATGGATCCATAAGGAAAATGAGTATACCATTAGAGAGCATGATCAACAAGGCTATGAAAAAATGATTTAAGTAACAAGCAATCATTGGAATAATAATCCATGGCTAAACAATAATTCTTGAGATGTAAATAAGGATTGCTAGTACCATTAAAACATGAGAAAGTAGGCATGATGAAGTCCTTAGGGAAAGTGGAATTATGAATCTTTTTAGGAATGTCTTCCATGAAGGGAATTATTGTCAATGGAAGCATAATAGGCTTTACTTTCGAGGGTGAGGGTATGAACTTGAGATTGCAAAGTACCAACAACATGCATGAGGGATAATGTTTCATGTGAAGGAATGGTTAGAGAGGTGAGAGGCACATGTAGGGGTTGTATTTTTCCATGTGAGTGATCATTAGAACTTGAGAAGAAGGAATGGATGTGTAAGGAGGAGAAGAAGGTGTAAGAGGAAGAGAGGAACATGGAGTATCTTTGGAGATGTTATTTGTAGGCTCAAGAGGCATAATAAGAGGTGCAGTAGGGGTAGAAGTGGAATCATCATGTGTAACATTGGAAGTAAATTCAGAAGAAGAAGAAAGAGGAGAAGTAAATTCACATTCATTACTCTTAATAGAGGAAACATTATCACTAACATTTTTATGATCAAAATCGTAATAAAAATCACTATCAATTATATTTTCACAAGGAAGGATTTCATCAAAAGTATCATCGACGTATAAAGAACTTGTAGGAGTACTAGCACCATATTTATCATTGTAATCATTGAAAACAAATTAAAAAGTAGGAACAATATGATTTAGATATTTACATTCATCTTGACTACTAATGGGAATATCATTATGTGCATTCACATTGTCATTGTAAGAAGTAGAATTATTAGCATCTATGTTTTCACAAGAAAGAACCTCATCATGCAAAGAATCTACATTAATGTTATCATTTTCTATAAGAGAAGGGAAAGAGGATGAAGTAGTATTGGTGACTATGGTGGATGAGGGAGAACATGAGGTAAAATTTTGATCATGGGAGACTATGTAAAAATCAAGGGTTTTGTAACCAACAAGAAAGGGTTTTTGGAAGTCAAGGAGTTATTGGAGAATTATGGGATCATATTGGGGATTATGCATGAGGTCACAAATTTAACTATTGCAGCGGCATTTTCAAACACTGGTTGCATATGGGTATAGGTCATATCATGCTTGGGAGATGGGAACCTATTTTTAGCCCTGAGGGTTTTGGGATCCTTGGCAAGGAGTTCGAATAAGAGTGGATTCACGAAATGATTTAATTAAATCTAATATTTTGGAGTAACTAACAATGTCCAATCTGATAAAATACAATGAATTGCAAATTCTAACCACTCAAGAAATGTAAGACTATAAGAAAATGGGATAGATAAATGACTTAGTTGATTTTTGTGTGATCTCTAGCTAGTTGGGACTGTGTACATGCTTGATCTGGGAGGAAATGTTGTTATGATAGCTTGCTTAAGAGATGTGGAACTCTGCAATGATCAGGATAGGGGCGCCCACATGAGGACAAAGGTTCCTGGGTGTTGGTGATTGATTCTAGGTACTGGTGACTATGTGAATCTTCAAGATATGCTTCATTTTTTGTTCTAAATATCATCACTCTAATGTCTTCTTTTTCACGTTACCTTCATTGTTAAGGTTTTGAAAATACATGTACCTACAAAACAAACCCTAACTACCTACAAAAGCTCACAAACACATCAAATATGAATGAAATATGTAAAATTTGAAGTCAGACTAACCCTAATAGTCACCTAAAGAGTGAAATTATTGTTGAGCATTACACCGCATTCCATACTCCATGTTGTTTTGTGTGCTTGTGTGTGAAATAGTGTCCTCAAGTTTCCCTCGTGCCATTGATGCCAAGGTAGTGGGCTATAGCTAGATTAAATGCAAATGGATGGTATGGAATTCAACATTGCCCCTTCATATGCAGTGTATGCAGCCCAAAAATGTAATCCCTTTGATGGTAGTGATAGTATGTAGATGTGATTGCCCCTTAGAATTTCCAACCAAAATAATAGTGTATATGTTTTGTATATATCTGGATCTCTTGTTAGAATTTTGACACTAGTGATACAAAATGCCAACTATAAGCACGGGATAAGGATTAAAAATCTAAAAAATCCAACCACAAATGTCAAAATGTGTTAAAAACAAAGAGGACAGAAGTGCCCAAAGTGGATACAAACACCTTGACACTAGTGTCCAGAGTGGGCGTTGGTGTCCTAGGATAAATGATTACAAATGTGAAAAGACAAGAAGAAAATGATCCCTATGATTTGACTAGAAAATGACAGATGTGAAAGATAAGTATAGTAAAATTCAATCAAAGATATAAACATACAAGAGATGGTGTCACCAATGTCAAATAATATTCTTGCTTAAGATCTATGCATATAAAAAACATATTGACAACATAGTAAAATAATAATATGTGTGTGATTTTGTGTCTACACTAGTTAGACACCACCACCCTATTCTAGGTCCAACATTTGGAACCCTATACCTTTTATAGTGTGGGGGAATACCTTCCTAGTTCCATGCATACATTGAATTAGAATCTAAGGTGTGCATATTTAGTGTTTTTTTATTCTAGTATAGAATACCCCTACTATATAGAGGCGAAAATAATTATTATCAAGTGAATTTTTATTTTCATACAAGGGTTATCCTTTTTCCTCTTCAAATTACTCTTTTATTTCTATATATATTTGACCTTCACTAATATCTGTCCCAAGAATTTTACATCCAAAATTCTTTACAACCAAAGGATTTCATTTTTTAAGATATGGTGGAAAGATCTATGAAATAATGAAAATAAAATGTTTTTGCAATTTTGATGAAGTTATGCTTGCAATATTTATTCCTTATTTTATATTTTTAAAAAGTATTCTTAGCTAAATTTTAGCATATGCATGAATGGTAAACTTTCTATAATTTACTAATATAGACAACGGGTACCTATTCCACCAAATTCAAATGTAACTTGAATGCAACCTAATATGCTTATGATACCTCACAATATTTACACCTTGATAAAGGGTGTGACAACATTTTATTGGCATTTACACTTGTTAAAATAAAACTCCCAACAAATTCTAATATTTTGTAGTCATTAACTCCTTAATGGTGGAATTTTGAAACAATGTATTTAATATAATCACTAAATACTTGAGGAAAAATAATAGTTATTTTTTTGCATTTACTATAGTTACACCCATATATTTGATTGGGAAATAGTTTGTATTTTATTCAAATTCATGGACTTACCTTTCACTTCAAGGGTATGGTGCCACTATAAATTTCATATGGATACATTAGGGTTTAAAATTTGGGTGGAGCGGTTGGAATAATCTACCACTAGTTGGATCACCCACTTAACTAAAACCACTTCCACAAAAAATTGTATATTATGAATGAGGTCCCAATATAAGGGAAGAGTTCTAGTAGTAAAATTGGAGACTAATTTTCATCATTCATCTTGTCTTCAACATGCCTAATAAGTGACTACATAAATACCAATATTTGCAATATTAAATATTTTTTAAAAATTAGTCTAGCTTATTAATGGATATGGTACAATTACAACTCATTTTGAGTAAAAAAATAGTATTAATTCAACAATAAACAAGAAACAAAATTTCATTTAGTCCTCATTGCTAGATATTTGAGTAAACCATGTCAACCATGAATTCATGTTTGATTCAAAGTACATAAAAATCATATCAAATAAGAGTTGCATGTCATTAAACAATGCCATCTTTTAAATTTCATAATATTATTTTGCATATTCAAGAACTAGTTCTTAATGCTCCAATCCCATCCATACATGCACCAAAAAGATTCAAATCTTGTCAATTTCAAAAAATTCCAAAATTTTACTTGACTTTCAAATCCCTCTAATTAAAAATATTCAAATTCAATTCCAACAAGTGCAAGGACCTCAAACAAATAAATTCATTACATAAAATAAAATAATCATGTCCACTTTGGATACCCCAAAATTAAATATCGGTCCTTAATTAAAATATTACAAGTCTTGATCCATGTGTATCACTTCGATGGGCTCTTTGCTTGATATTCTTTATTTACATATACACATACATCTCACATTTTCTAGGCTAATTGATAAATTTCCTATTTCATACGTTACACTTTTGATATTTTCTCAAGCTCTATAAATTTTCATCTCTTTGAAATGATGATACTGGATATTTCTCTACCATAGGTATTTTTCATTATTAATTTTTTTATGTTTATCAACTAAACATCGCGAGTATTAGAATTATATCTTCATTTGAAATTAAAATCATTCTTCATTATCTCATTCAACAGAGAGAGGAAAAAAATTATCTAATTAAGATGATAAAGTACAAATTATGCATTGTTACCTCTGATCTACACACAAAAAATCTATAATGTTTCTTTTAAAAATGAAATATATTTTTACAAAAGAAAACAAAACAAATAACATACAAAGTTGTTGGTGAGAAATTTGTTGGGTGGATAAATTAGGTGTCTCCACCAATGTTCACGAGGCTACGTTCCTCTGCATTGAATGGTACATCTCTATTATTGAAAGTAAACTAATCCTAATCCTGTCTAAATGTTTTGGGTGTCCAAATTGGCCGAGGATCACGCAGGACACTCTATTGAACTGTGGAAAAGTTATTATACGGGGTACAAGGGAGGAAATTACAGCGTTGAGGAGGAAAGGGGGAAATTAGTCAAGGAAGATTACTACCGTGAGTAGATTGTAGAGCTTCACACCTAGTAACCAGAGTAGTTCAACATCTAATATAGAAGAAAACAATGAATATTTTAGTGAGACAAACAAAACCACATAAACACAAAGTTCTCTGAGGCTCATTCATCGAAGATTCAAATCTCTCTTTGATCACCATGCTTACAAAGTGCATACAAGAGGGAAATAGAAGAAAAACAAGAAAGGGAAAATAGAAGAAGTGTAGCCTTTATTTCATGTGAAGTGATGAATACAAAGCTTCAATCCATCTACCACAATTCACAATGCTACAGAGTAGAAGTTCTTCAAAAATTTGGATTCCTTTTGGAATGGAGAAGCCATCCCAATTTATAACACTTTCAATTTGACCTCTCACCTCCCTCACATGACTCTTCATTTTCATATTCCACTTGTGACTTTTCATTTTCCATGAATTAAGTATTTCTCTTATAATTTTGAGAAAATACTTTTATAATTTTAAATAGGTCACTTAAGTGAATAGGATGAAATACAATGATGAGGCCCAACGAAGAATTAGAAAGGAGAGAGAAAGAAGAGGGAGGAAGAAGAAGAGAGAGGAAGAGATGCCTTGAAGAACACTCTATATCTGATGAAGATCCACTGTTCCTGATCTATGGAATGCTCCAATGTGATGAAACTTTGAATCTATGAACTCTTTGCACCCTAAGAAAATCCTTTGGATGGTTCACATACACCTTGGGTTAAGTGTTTAAGAACATTGTTGAATGATTTTGATCGATGACCACGAACACAACTCATAAATATCCCTTCTAAGGAGATAAGAGCTCAAAAACTAACCTTGCTTAGGTTGAATGGAATGTTCACCGATGATTGCAACCTCTACCTCACACATGATACTTTTGTAACTTGAACCATGAAGTAAATGTCAAAGACACTGTCGAGATCCCTGAGATGGATCTCAAATTCCCTGTGAGAAATGCCTATGATGATCTCAAATGATGATGTTGACCTAAGTGATCATCCCTTTGTGTCTTGTTTTCCAAAATTTCCCTTGAAGTGTGACTTACTATTAATAGCGAGTGCCAAAATGGGAAATTACTATTTTTAGTAAGTGTCAAAATCCACCTCTCCGAACTCCATATGATGATGCTAACTTGAATGTCCAACTCCCCATATGTTCCCTTTGTGAAATCTTCCCTTAGGAACAACTTACTATTTATAGCAGGTGTTTATGGGACCACTTACTATTTTTAGTATGTGGTCATTTTTACTATTTTTAGCTTTGAACACTTAGTTTGACCTCTGGGTTATCTTGGATGCACATTGTCTTTACCACTACTGCTTTTGATGAAGACTTTCCAAAAGTAGCAAGCCTATGTAGGAAAGCTTACTATTTTTGGAAAGTGTGTCTCTAGTGCTCAGTTTGCAATGGGACACATATTTTTGGAATCGTCTCATCATCGTGATCTTGTACCCCAAATTTTACTTGATTTCACCCACCAGAATGCTTGGAAATAAAATTTAAAATTTTCACCTAGTAGTGGCTTCGGGCACAAAGCTGTCATGGCGGCCATTAATGGAGCTCAAAATTTATAGGTATGGTTTTAACTCTGATCATGATGAAATTAAATCCATTGTGATATGTTTTTCATTTGGATTCTATGTGTAATTTTTTAGCTCGATTCCATTGCCGGATTGATGGGAAATCTGCGAATGTGAGCTAGGGCACGAAATGGGGTTTTTGTTGGAAAAAATGATTCAATGCACCATTCAATCTCCTGTTTATTGCATCTTGATCATCTTGAAAAATGGGAAAAGTTTTCAAAATATGTAACATCAATCCAACTTACATTTTACAAGATATGAATATTTTTCAATTGGGAGGCTTCGTAGTTATGTAGCGAAAAATCTTCATTTTCCTTCATTTCTCTATCAATTTTCATCACTTTGATCCGCTTCTTTTTAGAGATCCATTTTTATAGTGTGAGGAATATTTTTCAGATCTGGTTGAGTGCAGCAATGGAGGTTAGGAGATATGAAGAAATTTTTTTGGAGTTCCGACAGGGTATGGAAGTGTGGGGGGATGAACTAGCATGAAAAATGGCTATGTCCTATCTTTTATTCATACCAAGGAGAAAGCATAGGGGCTAGGTGCATTTTTTTGTCCCCTATAGCCGTTTTATAAAGGGAAAAAGGAATGTGAAATCCCCTCATGCGCGTGGTTGTGACATTTGGCAAAATTTGATTGGGCGTGTGTTTGAGTGAGGGGGCTTGAGAGAAGCACATAGGAGCTGAGTTTTGGGCATATGGGGACCAAAATGCCTTAAGTGGGTTGGCGGTAAATTTTTTTCCCCATATGTCCCTTTTCTAAAGGGATGAAAGGGACATCAATTTCCACTTCGTGCATGGTTGCGACACTTGGCGATCATCCGTGCAGGGAGAGGGGAGGC